>VZTN01010343.1:12239-30539 GCA_013400515.1 Erpornis zantholeuca
AGAAAAAGCAAGCTGCAGAGTGTTTTGCTAAGCACACAAAATTCGCCAGTGCTATATCCTAGGCGATGTCTTGGTTTGAAAGACAGGTGTCTGCTAAGGAAGGCAGAAACCTCCCTTGGAATGGAAGACGCAACCCCTCTTCCCTCCTAATTATTATAATTTTGAAATCAAGGTGTTTTCAAGCAAAGATATGGGAAATAGGAATAACAGTTCTTTATTAATATATATATATATATATATACACACANCGCATCTTACAATGGGATGGCGAATCCTGAGATAAGGCACTGATGGGCCTTTTAACAGGAGATAGTCCAGGAGCAAGTTATCTATGAGTCATGCAGCAAGGCATTGATGGGCTCATGAACAGGAGATAATACAGAAGAAGGAGGCAGGGAGTGGTGCCCCACCTGGCTTCAACAGCTCATGAAGAGGTGATAGAATACATGCTTTTGGGCACATCTTACACTGCAACAGGCGAAAAAGAAAAACCACTAACATCAACTCCACCTTTCTGCCTTCAAATAGCTTAGGATACTGGTAATGGGCCACACCCCAAAGTCCTCAGACTGAAGCTACAATTAACCTTAGGGCCCAGAAGGCTAGTGAAAGGCTGAGCACATCACCAGAGAAAAGGGTTGACTTCAGGAGGTTTCTCTTTGTGCCATTTTAACTACATACGTTTTGATCTGTAAGCATCAGTTACACGCTAGTATCATTGCAACTGGGCTATAATTTTCTTCAAATAAACTGTTAAGATTTTCATTAGACTAAAAAGGTATTATTGGCTTCACATGTAAGGTGGGTGGCTTTTTGCTGTAAAAGGATTTTGAGTGTAAAAAGCTCGCAGGATTTATAAAGCCTGTTTTGCAACCCAGGTAAGATAGATATGTAGTAGTTGCATCAGTTTGGTTATTAGATGCAGAGGCTGGCAGAAGAGGACAGCATGTCTATGACACAACGTTGCTGCACAGAGCGTCTGCCATTCTGAAGCACATCAGCTCTTTCACTCCTGGAATTTCAGCCCTAAGAGAGCACAGAAGATATAGCTATGCATTTCCTAGCTGCCGCTTGATTAGACCCACATGGGGCATTTTCAGTTGTCCTCCATCCCACTGGACCGTAAGATTTCTACACATGAAAGTCAGCTATTGTGATTGCATTGCCAATAATACACTATAATAAAATGGGATGCAAATAAGTGCTTGGAGCCCAGCCAGCTGCTGTAAATCTCAGCTAAGTTGAGAGGACAGCTCCTTGAAACTATCCAGGCTAAAACAGTTGATGGCAGTTAGAGATCTGGGTCAGCATGTTATAGAACAAGGAACTATCTCCACTTTGATTATTTTGAGAATAATTGTTGAGATAAGCTTATTACTCTGATCTTCTCAAACATCTGCCTTTTCAGTGTCCATGATTGCCATCTCTTAATTCTCTTTCAATTTTTTACTTCAGAGAGCACGTTAGCTCATTAAAGCCTATTTTCTTAATATACTGCAGGGTTTCCCCCAGAATCAATATGGTCTATCAAGTACCATGTCTTTCACTAGAGACTGTAAGTCAAAAGGCAAACCTCAGCCATCTAAGCACATCTTTTCTAGAGCAATATAAATAGTTCCTCTTTAAAGAAGTACAAATAAAATTGTATTGTAGCTTATGTCTTAATCAATGAAAGTTATCAGGTGTTTTCATGCCTCCCTACTAAAAAATTAATATATTGTGTAACAACTGTGCCTAGTATCTGTATACGACTTAACCATTTCAACAGAGTTTTAAGTATACTCCTTATTTCTTTTCTAGATTAGGTCTTCATAAAAGATCCTTTAAAATACGGGTTTTCTGATAGGGTCCTCTTAGTGCTTACAGAAATAGACTCCATGACCAGACCGAGTGAAAAACCTGGAAATACCCAGGCTTTGCACACCATAGAATTTAAACACACCAATTCACAATGCTGGATTGCAAAATAATTAACTGGACATCTTTCTAAAAATTTCTTCCTTTTCTCATACCCTCTTCCAAACCAAGGAAAGCAATGTGCTTCACAATTTTAAACTATCTGCAGTCATTAGATGATTATATATAATATAAATAAAATTAATAAAATTAATAAAATTAAATTAATGTTTGGAAAATGTATTGAAGGAACAGAAATCCACACAACTAATTTTTGGGGACTAGGGGACATTCACAGTGCAAACACAAATATCAAATGCCGCAAATAAAGTAGGTTCACTTTTTTTAAGTTATATTCAGAAGAAAAATAAAAGTATTCCAACAGAGCTTAGACCAAAAAAGACATTTGCCTGCAGCTGAGAGATCTATGGAAGGAACACATCTTGGCTCAGAAAGAGATTTGTAAGATTTTTTTACTGTGAGCAGTAACTTAACAGTGCAGACTTTAAACTCAATAATTTTATAAGAAAGGATTCTGGAAATAGGAGAGAGGCATTTTTGGTATCTGTCTTGAAGGAAGGCATTAACTAAGCAAAACACACACACATGTGCAAAGTATCCTAGTGTGAGTTATTAATATTCTTCTTTATCAAGAATAATGTATTTTTATATCACTTAAATGACATACATGTTTTTCTCACCTTTTTTTCCACACATGATTTAATAAAATTCTCAATTTCTGGTGTACTGCAGTCATCCTCAGTTTGTTCTTTTTGAAATTCACTGACATATAAACACAAACAGTCCTTTCAAAAAGAAAACACTTAGAGAGCTAGCTGACAGAGAAGGGACTGTGAGATTGACAGGTGTATTAAAACAAACCTGTGAGAAGCTCCTGGAAGATGGAAGTTTTACCTTAAAATCTAAATAGAAGGTTAAAAAAGTTAATCAATATATTGTCTTCTGTGAAGATACAGTTACATCATTAATAGGTATAAGGCTAACCAAGGTCTACTGAGGAACATGTGAAAAGTGAAAAATGAAGAGGAGAGGGGTTGTGAAGCTTGTCATGGCAACTGTGTCCAGACATGTATATAAACCCATCTTTGAGATGTCCCCTTAGGACTTCATTCCCATTCACCAACATCCCAAAATGCAGAGCTCTTTTCTACAGCTCCGGTGATTTTTTTCCAGACATTTTATAAAAATAAGCATTCATGAGACTATTTTTCCCCAAAGCTGTTTTTCATTGTTAAGCAGATCAGATTTCCACTCAGCAAAGACAGCTCTGTAACTTCATGCACTTGCCAAGACACAGGCCTAGTGACCTTCACCTGCCCTCTCCTGTCTACAGCTTACAGTGGAGTGATTTGCATCATAGAATGTCTTGAATTAATATGATGACATCTCCTTTTAATCTTGTTTTCTCTGAGTTCTAGAAACACCAGATTATGCCTGCATAGACATGGGGGGAAAAAAATCCAACTGGGAGCTTAAGTTTGTATTCCTAATTTTTCCCTGATAAAATAAAAGGAAGAATAGATTTTCCTTGAATTTCCTAATTTCCTATGATGTTTGATATATGAGATGCCTTCCAGTACTTCAGTATTTTTACAAAAAACAAAAAAATATTGATGAACAACATTCATATTACTCTACAGATAAATTCACTCTTTTTTTATTTCACTATAGGTCACCCTTTTACAATTACTTCCAAATTCTCTCTAAAACTGAAATTCAGAAGAGAATGTAATGAAAGGCAAATATATTTATTCTGAAGTCCTTTATTATTCTGTTTCTCTTACAGTTTTCATGTTGTATCTTTCTCTTCATCTCCTTCCAAGCCCTAGAAACTGTTTTATCCTCCAAAATAGATAAATCTGAAGTCCAAAGAAAAGCAGTAAAAAGAAAAGGAGGCAATATTTAGTTTCTCATAACAGGCCTCTCTTTCCTTCTGATTTTTCATGCCACTGTAATATTATGCCATTATAAAAAGAAACAAAATAATTCAGTTCTGTGATTTTTTTAAATAACTTTTTGACGTTATCACCAGAATGAAACCAAAATTCTTAACATGATTTCATAAACAAATATGCTTGGTGCTCACCACGGTTTTGTGCGTATGCATATATATTAAACTAATGAAAGAAGATGAAGAACCTGCACATGCTAGGGAAAAACTAAAAGGTGAGTTCCCTAGATATTTTTAAAAATTTAGAATAATTTTGTTTCCATACAGTTATTCCTCAGAAACATTTTCCTTTTATTTTCTAGCTGTTTCATAGCAGTACTTCTTTCAAGTCTGTGAAATCCTTCATAAACTGATTCAGATATAACAAGAGAAACTAACTGAAATAGCACAAGAGGCACTTGATCAAAGTGGTAAAGCAGCAGAGTAGAACTGATGATAGTATGTACTTTCCACAACAATGAATCTCCAGAACTTGTGGCCAAAGGAGGCAGAGATAACAGCACGTTCAGAAGGATGTCAAATTCACTCATGAAAAAGAGGTTTCAAATCAGAGTAAAGGGAGTAAATAAGGAGATGTCTCAAAGCACTTCACAGAACCACAGAATGGGTCAGGCTCAAGTGGGGTCATCCCAGAGCACATTGCACAGGACTGTGTCCAGATACTTCTTGAATATCCCCAGTGAGGGAGACTCCACAACCTCTCTGGGCAAGTTACAGAGCTCAGTCGCTGCAGAAAAACAAATTTCTTCCTCATGTTCAGGTGGAATTTCTTGTGCACCAATTTCTGCCCATTGCTTTTTGTCCCAGTGGACACAAAAAAAAGCTTGGCATCACTGAGCAAAGCCTGGCTCCATCCTCTTGACAACCTCACTTCATATACTAACAGACACTGATGAGACCTCCTCTCAGTTGTCTCTTCTTGAGGCTAAACAGAACGAGCTCCCACGGCTTTTGCTCATAAGAGAGATGCTCCAGTCCTTTATTCATCTTTGTCACACTCCACTGGACCTGTCACAGGACCTCCATGTCTCTCTTGTCCCAAGAAACCCAGAATTGGGCACAGATCTTCAGACGTGGCCTCACCATGGCCAACCTGCTGGCAAAGCTCTTCCTAATGCCCCTCAGGACACCAGTGGCCTTCTTGGCCACAAGGACACACTGCTGGCTTATGGACAGCTTGTCCACCAGGACACTTTCTCAATAGAGCTGTTTTCCAGCAGATCAGCCCACAGCCTCCGATGGTGCCCAGGGTTGTTCTTCCCCACATGCCAGACCCCACACTTGCCTTTGTTGAATTTCAGGATGTTCCTCTCTGCCCATCTCTCCACCCTGTCAAGGTCCTTCTCAAGGTCTGCACAGCTCTCTGGGGTATCAGCCCCTCCTCCCAGCTTTGTGCCATCAGTGAACTCACTGAGGAGGCATTAGTGCCTTTGTTCAAGTTATTGGTGGAGAAGTTAAAAATACTGGGCCAGTATTTAACCTTTGGGAACACCACTAATGACAGGCCACCAACCAGAGCCTGTGCCACTGATTACAACCCTCTGGATTACCCCATTCAGCCAGTTCTCAATCCACTTCACTGTCCACTCATCTAATCCACACTTCCTGAGTTTACCTATGAGGATATTGTGAGAGACAGTGTCAAAAGCCTTGCTGAAGTCAAGGTAGACAATATCCACTGCCCTCCCTTCATCCTTTGAGGTACTTGGGTTTGTCATAGAAAGTAAACAAGTTGTTCAAACATGCCTTACCTCTAATGAATCCATGCTGACTCCTGATCAACTTCTTGTTCTCCATGTGGATAGAAACAGCCTCTATTGTGGATAGAATGAGGCCCTCCATCATCCTTCCTGGGATTGAGATGAGGTTGACTGTATAGTAATTCCCTGGGTCCTTCTTTCCCTTTTTATGCCCAGAGTGACATTTGCTTTCTTCCAGTCCCCAGACACCTCTTCTGATTACAACATTTCCAAGATTGTTGTAAATTGCCCAGCTTTGGTGTTCATCAGCTCTCCTAGCACTTGTGGGTGCATCCCATCAGGGCCCATGGACTTGTGAATGCCAGGTTTACTTGACTCCAACGCCATCCTCCTTGAGCAAGGGAAAGTCTTTCTTGAACCCTTTCTTCTCCCTAGTCTCCAGGGTCAGAGATCCCTGAGGGCTGCTCTTGTCAGTGTTGACAGATGCAAAGGCAGCATTCACTAACTCTGCCTCCTCTGTGTCCTCTGTTAACAGGGTCCCACCTCCATTTAGTAACAGATTACACATTCCTTGGTGTTTTGTTACTGAAGTGTTTAAAGACTCCCTTCTTCCTGACCTCCTTGGCTTTACATCCTTGTTCAGATTTAACTCCAGGTGAGCCTTAGCTTTCCTTGTCTCACTTCTACTTACCCTGCCAACATCCTTCTATTCATTCCAAGTGGTCTGCCTCCATTTCCTGCTTACACTTGAGTAACTGACAGGAGCCCTTTATTCATCCACAGGTATGTCTTTCACTCTTTGCCTAAAGTCTTGTCCATTAGGATGAATCATTCCTGAGCTTGGAAGTGGTGCTTGAATATCAACCAAATCTCTTGGATCTCTACCCTCCAGGCCTGTTCCCATGGGATTCTTCCAAGATCCCTGAGGAGGCAAAAGTTAGTTAACTTCTGCTGCAGCCATTAAAGATTCTGGGGTAGCATAACATAACAATTGGTAGTGATGCAAGCATTATTTTTTGCCTTTTCTTTCATACCCCTCTTATATGCCCTTTTATATAGTTTCATGTATTCTTAGTGCTTTTAGCCTACATACTTGTAACTTGCCAAGTCTGGTAACTGAGCTGAGACCCAGTGTACCATTAAACCAGGAGACCAAACAGTCTGTGAGCCTCAGACACCAAGGTCCTCTCCAGAACACATTTTTGTAAACTCAGATAGGCCTATCCAGGGGGAAGGTTCCTCAGAACAGGGGGTGCACTCGAGCCTCTCATTGGGGGATCTTTGATAGATATGCTAATGTGTGTGACACAGTGTGTGCATTTTGGGGCATTCTACCTGGACAAAGTGCTGCACCCAAGGATCCTTAAATAAATACCAAGGTAAAAACCCTTTTTCCCCATAAACCACATTTTGGTTTCAACTTTAAGACCAGGGAAAGGCAACAGTATGATATAACAATTTTATTTAAAACCTCTATTATGCCTTTCCTGTCTCTTCTACCTATTCCAAAGTAAAGATTTGGAAGAAAAAAAAAAGGTAGAATATTAATATTTAGATACTTTTTTGAAAAGGATATCCAATGAAACAACTCTCCAAAATGGCAAAAAAAGGGCTGGTTATCTAATTTGACATAGTTGTTCACCATTTAATGAAGAAGATAATGTCAAAATTTTGCCTAGAGTGCCAGAAGGTTGAACCTAAAGACCAAAAAAGACTTTGAAAGGGAAAGCAACACTGCTGAAAAATATTTACATTGAAAAAAAATTATATATTGAAATAAAATATGACAAAATCAAACTAGCTCTCCTCCCTGTCCTACTTCTCTTGGTTTTGGGGAGAGGATTTTTGTTGGGTTTTTGTTGGCTACCCTTCTGCTCTACTAGAAAATAAGGCAGACATCTTTATTTGGCAACATTTATGCAATGCAGCGTTAGCAAATGCTTAGTCCCACTGAAGGCAAAATAACATAAACTCTCAGACAGGCATACATATTTTCAGGCTTAAGGCCATGGTGATTTTTTTCCCCTGTATGCAGTTATGCAAATTTTTCAGTTGTGAGTCTTAAACTACTATCCAAGTAACTGCACTAACAAAAGCAGACTAACAGTCTGAATGTCAATACTCCTAGACTCTTCTGAGATTAAACCTCTGACGAGCAACAGATCGCAATGAAGCGGAATGAGTGAACAACTGGTCTTGTCAATGCCTATGGATAACAACTCCTTCCATTAATGCCCACATAACAGAATCATACTTTTAAAATTAGGGTAGATTACTTTAGAAGCAGAGATACAGAGATTTGAGCTATTATAGGCAGAAAGTGGGCTAATTTGAAGGCACTGCTAGCACATGGGAAAAAGCAAAGCTAAAAGAGAGAATTTACCCATTGCAGATTGTTTGCAAGCGAAGCCTATGTAACCTTATTAACAGGGTAAAAAAAACCACAGATTTTTTCTTTTTAAAATACCTTTGGTAAAGTAAGAACACAGGCATTTAACAACATATTCTTTATTGTGACTCCTTGCTATATAGAATTACATGCGGTGAAATCCTTCAATAAAAAGTAAACATTATCCTTAATAAGCACATACAGCTGCCAAATAATCTGTTTTCCTCAGGTAAAGAGTTGTTTCAACAGTGCTGGGCCTGCACTAATGCCAAGCTCTGATAACTGTGGGAAAATTCATCCATAATCTGCCAGACACTAAAGAATAATTTGACTTTAAACATAGTGGTAGTCATTCATTCAAAATCAGGGAACTAGTATCTATAATTTATTTTTAGATTCTTTGGACACCAAAGCTGAAGCAAGCAAAATCACACCAGTTGAGAGTTTAGGTACTGCCTGATGAAGTATGGCTGTGGCAACATGGACTGCCGTGGATGCTGCAGAACCCACCTAAAAACCTATTGAAATGGTGTTTATAAGCCAAACACATTAAACTGCTCAGTACATTTTCCTAGGGCTGGAAAGCTTCAAGGAGCAGTAATAATTAAGATCATTCTCCTTAAAATTGAAGGCAGAAAAGTAGCAGCCTTTACTGCTGCCTTTCTGATTAGTGCTGCAGGGATGCTAACACCAAGCCAACAAGTACCACCCTGCCTGACAAGAAGATCTGCACTCCTCCTGATCTCCTTTTTAGAGCTAGCCCAAAAGTATCCAGCAAAATGTAGCATCTTAACTTTGTCACTAGAGGTAAACAGGTCTTGGCCAGCAATACTGGTGATATTGTGTAATACCTTTAAATAAAAACCCCTAATTCAGTATTTCAAAACCAGTACTGGCTTCCTGGAGATGGATGAATCCTTAAAAATGACATTTATCATCCCCTAAGGCATCAAATTCAAGGAATAGTTTTTCCTTGCAGCTTTTTATAGTATAAATTGTATCTAGGAGGTTTGTAATTGTTTTTAATTCCAGCAAGTGCTTAGCTATGGGCATATTAAGAAATGCTAGCAGAGAAAATGCTTGACATTGTCTAAGAGTGGCTCCATAAGTTCCTAGAAAAGATGTAAGTTAAATAACCTTGCTTATATTAGCTCACATACACTTAATTTTATGGGTTAGGCTGTGCATGATTAAGCCAAAGAAATTGTTATCTTCTCTTACATTTGTCATTATAACCTCAAAGGTAAAAAGCAGTCTTCTTTTAAATTACATTGGAAGGTTTAAACTCAATCTAATGTTAGGGTTAAAGGGAAATGGGTATGGGGAGTGTGGGGAGGAATTTCTATTACCTAGCAGCTAGTCATTTAAGCAGATTCCTTAACAGGTCTCTGAAGAGTGCTCCCAAGGTGGGAATTACCTGTTTCTAGTATTAGCTGGCAATGAATGAAGTAGACATTGATAGCAATGGTGAGTAACAACTAATAATGCAACTCCATTAACATCTTAGCTCAAATCAGGAATGTTTTTGGGGAGTGACCTCAGGTTGTTTCCACTTAAAACACTTGATATGTCAGTCCAAACGCATGAACTAGGTATCTTCTGGATGAAACCAAACTAAAAGAGGGGCTCCGTGATCTTATCAAAAATTAATTTAACGATCTATTGTCAAGGAAATTCTTTATTCTCACTTAAATTTTGTCCATACTAATTTTATAAATTTTCTTTTAAATATATATTTTGTTTATCAACACATTAAACATTTGAAGTATGTGTTCTGGAAGATTTTTTTTCTCAAATATCAGGGTTCCAAACTCTCAAAAACCTGAGGACATAGAAAATCTGTCTCAAATTCATTGAATACACCAGGAAGCTCTCTCACACTCTTTATACCCAGACCATGTCACTATCAGTTTTTTGCAGAAAAGCTAATGAATATATTTATTATAGTTTTTGAAATGTAATATGAATTTCCTGTAGCATTTGAAGATCTGGATTGGATAGTACACATCAGTCAGAACCTGACCACTTCATAAGCTGCCCACATTCCTTAGTGCTACTGTCTGATCACAGATACCTGGGCATTAATTCTGTCAAGTTATTCTTGTGGTGCCCATGACTTTATTCTAGCTTGGGTAAAAGCTATGCCTCTCACACTCTTGGCCTGCTGTTGTGGGGCTGAGGTTTGCTGGCAGCTGTTTCCTATACCGTTCTCTCATTCCTCTGCAAGGATGATTGATGCCAATTGCCTCAAACATGAGCCAAAATCATCTTTTCTTAAATAGTTAAATTGGCTTTGATTATTGGAGTACAAAACTTCATAGCTAAAGGACTATAGGCTGCAGAGCACACTTCTGGGCCCAAAACCTACCAGTCCACTGTCCTCAGAAGCCCCTGTTTCACCCAGGTCTCCAGTGACCTTGCGTGCAACCATTTCAGAAGGGCCACAGCCATGAGCTCGCTTCTGACGTGCTAAGGAGCTGTGCAACCACCTGAGCCGCCAGCAAGGCTCAAGGTGCAGCTTCAGCATCAGAGCATGTGAAGGGAGCAGCTGCTAATTCAGCAGCAGCTGCAGAAGCAATAGATACGGAAGGAGTCAGTCAAGCTGCAAAAGAAGCTTCTGTTGTTTTAGCAGAAATCTGCAAGCTGATCTTTTCCTGTTTAGTGATACATGAGTAGTGGTATGGAAAAAGAATATCAAGGGCATGGGAAAGAAAACACTTTAAAATCTCAAGATGTATTCCACGTTCTCTATATCAATTTAAACTAAAAAACCCGTGAACTTTTTAAAACTTACTCCTAAATGAAGAGTACAGACTGTGTTTCCTCTTCTGAGCTGAGTAAACACAGTGCTCTACAATAAGAATTCCACATGTTATTGAGAGAGACAAGGCAATTTTAAGCATGGCATCTTCAGATATATTCTCCTTCTTCCCAAACCCAAAGACACAGAGCCTCCACCCCCACAGCCCACAGTAAATCCAGGAATTTAAGTAGTCTGGAAGGTTTACTGATTATCTCTGTATAACAACTGGGATGCTGTTAACCTTCTGTTCCTTAAGATTACATAAATTAAAAAAAAAAATCAAACCAAAGAAAACACACCACACACAAAACCTCCACACACAATGAAGAAGAAAAAAAGGCAGGTTTGTGTTACAAGGAAACTCATCATTCCAAAATATATTGTAGTTTCGTTTTCAGCTTCAGTCCACTTCTTTTAGGAAATAAAGTCAAAGAGTTATGACTACATTAGCATGAAATTTTATATCAGTTAATTTACAGATTTTTCTTTTTAACTAAAAATGTAGAACATTTTCTTCATGGTCATTTTTATAAATTAAATTTTGTTTATTGAAACAGATTGATGTCTAATCTTGGTTTAGGGATATTTGTAGATTATACTATTGTACATTTAACTACCAATGAATAATTCAAATCACTAAGTTACTTAAAGATGCAGCCAAATAAAACTGCAAAAAAATTCTGTTGTATTCCTGGTGGCAATTCAGAGTGTAAGGATCCTATCCAAATCTATGACCATGGCTGGGAAAAAAGCAGATGACCAAGCACAGTCAGATTACACTAAGGGCAACATTTTCATATGTTGGAGGGCAATTTAATTTGTCTTTCCTTTTCATGACTTTGCAAATACAAAGATGTATTTGCAAAAAAATTTGTGGACACTTTAAAGCAATCAATTAATCATGAAATCTGTAAGAAAAAAATTATTGTTGGAGATTATCTAGGCATCGAAAATGTACATGTCGTTTCTATGTCTTCTAATTTGTTGACATCATTTATTTTGATTGTGCAATTAGGAAAGTAGACTAATTAATTTTTGTCTTACTAGAAGAAGCAAGGCAAATTCAGCAGCCAAGATGTCAAAGCTATGAAGAAAAAAAAAACTGAAAAGAAAAGCTCCAGGCAAACAGAGCTTCTACATACCAATATATGGGAAATAAGAAGCTTGAATTTAGGGAGCAAAAGCTAGGCTAAAATGTATCATTTAAAGTCTCGCTGTGAGAGAAAACACAGTTAATGTCAAATCTTATAAACATGAATGTAAAAATAAAGGGGGAGAAGATCATCTAGCTCAGAGCAACTTAGTGGCATTAGTGGTTCAGAAATGTTTTATGTGGTTCTCATTAGAGCTCACTGCAAGATTTACAGGTAAATATATTTTCATTAAATAAGTGTCTCACAGAAGCTGGAACATTTTACAGCGGCATATTGATTTCAATATAGCAGTTTTCAGCTAAAGAAAGAGACCAACAAATGCTCACGAGATTTGCAATCAAAAGACAAAGTCTTCAGCACTACATAGGGGAAAAAAATTAAATGTTATCTGTGGTGCATAAGCTACAATGAACTCCAAGACCCAGAAAACACAATAGTCATTCTTAAACCCACACTGATTTCCCCCTTGGTCCCCTTTCCTGCCATGAAAGCTATTGGCATTTCCAGCTCAGCTCATGAAGCACACTCCTATACCCAACAGCATTCCTGACAGGCTATTTAACACTTTTTTTATGGATCTGCTGCAAGAATTGTGTCACAGGAAAACACATACTTGCATGAGTGCATTGGTCACTTTCGGAAGACCTTATCACATTGTCTGAAATATGTCGGTGAGTCCTAAAAAACATGGCTTCTTCAAATAGAAAAGTCTTAGGCAAATGCTTAGACAAGGCTATTCAATTTTCCAAGTTTATGAATGTATTTCAGCCAACAGTATCCAATCTGTGATATGTGGTAGGTCATGGTTACTCACAGTAGTCTCAGCTTCTATTGCAATATATCAGAGAGAATTGGATGGCATTCTGAAATTCTAAAGATAAAAATCTTTAAGAAACTTTTGTCTGTAATGACTCAGTGTGAGTAGATGATCCCTATGCAGACATGTCCTGTAAAAGCTGCATAGAAAGCTTTCCTCCTCCCCTCCCAACACCTAATGCCCTTTTGCTGAAACAGCTTTCTTTCATGCTTCCCTGTTAACTCTTCCATCCATACCTCCTGTGTGGTAATCCCTTATAGCCTTTTAGACTGAATAACATCCTCTCTAAAACACCAGCATCATGCCTTGTGCACGTTTGTCTCTGCAGCAATATTTAACCCAAAGTGATACTTCTGAGTCTCATGTCCTATTGTGTGTGTTATTACACTACAACATTACAAATTGCTCTTATTAATGACAAAACTTCTATCTTGAAATTGTGTTAACATATAAAAAGCACATCTAAACCAGATTTACACTGCTTTTAAAAAGCATATTCTTTCCAATTGCTTGTTTACTAATGACAAGGACTAAATGCATTGCAGTATCTCCTCACCAAAACCCTCATATAAGTTATCTGTAGAAAAGATTCCAGCATATAACAGTGTGATAAAGGTACTCAAGAGTACAACTGTAAATAATTGACTTCTCTTTTTAAAAAATATATATGGAACTTACAGCCTTGGGCTAGACATCCTCTAGTCCAGACTCCTGTTTCAAGGAGAAACAGGTCACACAGGGGAAGAGGAGTAGGCTTGGGTACTTCAGGTGTCTCTCTCTAGCAGCTCTCTGGAACAAAGGGTCATACTTTCTGACTCTAACTACAGCAGATGGGATCATAAACTATCGCATTAGGTTCCTAAATTGACTTTTTCTTGTGAACGTCATTTCTGTGTGTTCAGACAGAGAATTAAGCAAGCTAGAGAAGTCATTGTGATTTGTAGATTTATTGTGTTTAGTAGTCACTGTGTCTTGTTGCTTATCTTGGGTATGTAGAACCCAAAAGTTTGGTAAAAAAATAGGTTATCTTTAAAATGTTTTCGATAAGTTTGAGAGGGGTGTTTTGTATGTTTTCAAATTGGCAACTCTAGAGAGAGACATTATTTTCAAAGTGCTTACCATTAAATTCTATGCATTAATTTTAGATTGAGTTCCTAGAATTCAGTATGACAACTAGTACATGCAATGGCACAATAATATAAAAAGCAATATGAAGCAATGAAATGTCATGCCATAATATAGAGTGCTCTTGGTAGATCTTTAATGCTAAAAAGTGGGTTTGATGTTAAATGACCTAATATGGAAATCGTCCTGACCAAAGAGAATTTTGATAATTTGTATATAATTATGTTTAAAATAAAATGTGTGATACCATATAACAAACCTAGCAACTTGTGTATTTCTGACTAGTCAAACAAGTTATCTTCCTGAGTACTAAGCATGAGAAAAACAGGTAGGTAAGGCTCTGAGACAGATTTTGACATTCTCTGCCTTGGACGTCACTGACTACTTTGATGCCACTGTCTATACAGCTAAGGTATTTAGGAATACACAGGGAAACAAAGATGATTCAGTGACCCTCTGTCTGCCCTGTTGGGGCTGATCCAGTACAAGGCTGAGTTCACAAGATGCATCTCAGTACTAACTTTCTGCTGTAATTGTACCAATTCATCCTGCTCTGAGCAGGTCTTGTTACCTGCCAAGCAAGTAACGTCTCTAATATAATGATACGACTTCTTCATCTGAGGTGTCTGAGGTGCAACTAGCACAAGGAAAATGATAATGCCTGCACCCACCCACACAAGCAGAGCTTTTTATACACTGCTGCAGACAGAACCACAGACGTTCTGTAGTGTAAGACAGACCTACCTAGAATCTGCTTTAGTACCATCCCAACTTTTATTTTTATGAGAACTAATACCATCCTGTGAGTAATCCTGTCAAACGGCCAGTGTTTCAGGAAGCCCCAAGAGCACCTGAAATTGCATAGTCCTTGGCACTGACACCATCTCTTTCTCTTTGTTTAGAACAGCTTCTTTCACAGAGCTCACCCTGTATGCTAACTACTAACAGAAAAAACATCACTTGGAAAATCTGATCTTTACAGAAAGATTCAAAATCTACAAAAGGACCTTTACTCTGAAAACCCAGATATTTGACGATGGATAGACTTTAAATAGTTGCTTTGCTGTCAGCTATCGGCTGGATTTTGACAAGTGTTTAACAGCACACAGTAATCCCATATTCATATAAAATGAAAGAGATAACTGACAAGCAGAACAGAGTAATTCAAACTGGCATGTGTCCAAGATGGTTACTTTGCCATCCCTACATTGAATACTCCCAAGGGACTTTTAATGATTTATGGTGGGAAAGGATGAGTTTTGTGGGCCAATGTGCCACAGTAGAATACTCCCCCATTCCACAATCTGTGCCAAGGTTTGAGTTCAGTGCTGGCTAAAAGAAAAAATTATCAATTCCCAAATCAATATCTAAATGTTTTGGCAATAAGTGAGCCAACTTCAGCCTTTCAGAACCCTGACATAATTTTCCAATTTTGAGCATCTAGGGCAGAAGTGACTCGTAGAATCACACTTTTTCTCCAGAAGTATCCGCTCCTACAAACTATATATAGGCCTATCGCAGTGGAAACTATCAATGCAGTTGATCAGTTCCCATCTGTCTTCTTTCTATGAGCACAATGAAAATGTGAGTCTTCAAAATAAACAAGGACAAGTACTCAACGCAAAGATGAAATCAGAGATTTCCATACACTTCTTTCAAAACTTGTGCAGTTGTCCAGGTGTTCACAATACAGATCTTGGTTGAGGCAAATACATGGGACTATATTTTCAAGTTAATTCCAGCTGCACTAATTTAACCTTAGAACTGCTAATGAACCTCAACTTAAGATCTGGCTAACTACTGATGCCGTACTTGTGCACCTAAGAAGTGCTACACCATAGTTTTGGTTTAGGATTGATTTTACAACCAATCCTTATTTATGCCAAACAACAGGAAGCACAGCACTCCTCCTTACCAAGTGAAACATGTAGCTGCCCCTTTCATGGGGGTCATGGTTTAAACCCAGTCAGCAGCCATGCCCCATGCAGCCTATTGCTCACTCCCCCACCAATGAGAACAGGGAGAGAACTGGAAAAGTAAAAGGCAAAAAGCTTGTGAGCTGAGATAAAGACAGAATAAGAGGGAAAGCAAAAGCCACACAATCAAAGTAAAACAAAGGACTAATTCACTGCTTCTCATGGGCAGTGAATGTGTTCAGCCATCTCCAGTAAAGCAGGGCCTTATTATGCATGATGATGACTTGGGAAGACAAATGCCATCACTCCAAAATTACCACCCTTCCTCCTTCTTCCCCCCACTTTATACACTGAGCATGGTGCCACATGGGCTGGAATATCCCTTTGGTCAGTTGGGGTCACCTGTCCTGGCTGTGTCTCCTCCCAGCCTCCCAAGCACCCCCAGTCCCCTCCCCAGTGTGGCAGTACCAAAAGCAAAAAAGGCCTTGGCTCTGTGCAAGCCGTGCTCAGCACTAACAAAAACATCTCTGTTATCAGCCCTGTGCTCAGCACAAATCCAAAACACAGCCCAGTGCCAGCCACTGTGAAGAAAGTTAACTCTATCCCCACCAAATTCAGCACATCTGTGAAACAAGCATTGGCCCAGTAAGTCCGAGTTACCACACCCACATGCTGACAAGACAAAAAAAACGCACAGGAAAGCTGGTAAAATCCATAATGAAGTGGAGGGAGGACAGAAATACATGAGAAAAAATGTTGCCACTTGTACTGCAGAGGTGAAATCCAATATGTGGCCTAAATTAAAATATCACATTTGGTATTGCAGCTCTTATGCTTAAGTGAGGTTAAAAGGTACCATGAAGTGTTCAACAAAAAGAAAAGATGTGTTCATATTTAACCAGAGACACGTCTGTCAACAAGGAAAGCAAATTTCAGTGCAGAGAAAAAATGGCCATGTCTTTCTGCTGAAGAGAGAAACAAGGAGGAGTGGAGGTAAATAAATAAAAGAAGCAGAAAATTTAGCATGGCACAACCATGAAAATTAATGCTTGAAGCAAAAAAGAGGGACACAAAGGATCTGAAAAAATACTGATAAGCTCAAGAGGAAGAGTTATAATAATGTACATGGAGGAGGAGAAAATAAGGGGCAAAACTATAATGTAAAGAATACTAAGCTGGTAAACCCTACAACTTTTTTATGACACAGGATACAGAAACTGATCATTTAGGATTCTTCCCAACCCCGGGAAAACAATGTCAAATGACAGTCATTTGGTTTCACCTAAGAGACCATTGACATTTAAAGACACACAGAGACAGAAAAGCAATCTGAAGGAAATTACATGGGTTTTCAACATGAAAGGAATTATTTGTACAAGCTTTTGTACGTAACGTGGGCAATTTCATAAAAGGAAAAAATTAAGTATGAAATGGTATCATCAATTTTTTATTTGCTACAAATCTAAAGTTGCTGTGGAAAAAGAATGAATCATGGACTGTTTTCTCCACAGTATGTTCTCTAAAACCTGCATAATGTGACAATTATTCACAGGGCTAAAACAAAGGAAATCTTTTTTCCAAGGCTTCAAAGTAACAAGGGAATGAGATAAAGGGGATTCTGCAACTGCAGGAAATGGAAGATGAGGTCTGTCTTCTCTACTAACGTAGAATCAATTTGACTGACCAGGGTAATGTAATGTCAGCCATCCATAGTGAGTAAGAAAGGTTTCACACCAAGCTTAGTTCCCACATTTCACAAAATATAAAAATTTCCCTGGTGAACCTAGCCCTCTCTACGTACCATCTGTACCTGCATTGAGAACCTGAGAACTTTCACAGTAAAATAAATCAAAATTCAAAATAAATTTGGTGCCAGGTTGTTGTGGATTGCAGCAGGGGGAATTTTTCTTGTAAAGAGTCTAAAAATAAATTACAGATACTAGTTCCCTGATTTTGAATGAATGGATATCACTGTGTTCAAATCAAAACTATTCTGCAGTTGTCAAGATGGATGGGGGTAAGTGATAGACAACCGACTAAATACACTCCTTTATATGAAGAGAGAAAGGAAGCAAGCACTATTTGGAGTACTTACACTTCAGAGGCAGAAAATTGCAGAAGTCTATTTCTCCTGTAATGCACAAGTGCTATCATCCCAACTGTGAAGTCACCGTTAAACACTCAGAACACTCTCTTTTTCAATTGTAAGGGCACCCTTTCACAAGGAAGAAAAACATGAACGCAATAGGGTCAGAGACGAAAGATGTGGAAAGTGGATGCTGGCCTCAGAAAACAGAACTTGTTTACCTTATGTATTGGTGCAATTTTCTTTCACACTGTTTACTAGGCAGGAAGAAAATCTGCTTTCCTCTGATACACTCAAATATAAGTTTATTCAATTCATTAAATCTCACTGTATTGTAAGAAAAAACCCCAACACATTACTTTATTGTATTTTTTTCCCAGCATGGAGTAATGGAAGTATTAATTGCATACTCAAAAAGACTTAAATTGCTTTTCTATTAAAA
>VZTN01010347.1:0-29080 GCA_013400515.1 Erpornis zantholeuca
GTCCAGGAGAAACCAAACATGAGACCAGCACTCTTCCCCAGAACCTGCACTCGTGGTAAGCCTGTGATCCCACTGTCTCAATGCCTTCCCCATCAGAAGTTCCTCGTAACAATGCCCAAGTCCCTTGTCAGTGTGCATCCCCTCACCATCTCACCCACGGGGACTCAGGGAGCAGGCAGCTCTGCTCCTCACAGCAGCAGCTGTCAGAACACCCAAACCCTGTCACCGTGACCTTCTCATCCCACATCCACAGCGCTGAGGCACAGCACATCCTGCCCTTTCTTGCCAAGTCAAGCAAGAGAGAGGAAAACCAACAATCCTGAGACCCTGTGAAGGAGATAACTCACTTACCCAGGTGACTGAGGGCCTCTTTATCCCAGGGCCAAGTGGCAGCACCAGCCAACTCTTCCCTCACCGAACTGGCGAAGTAAACATTGAGGAAATGGGTGCTGTTCAGCTGCAGAGCCTCCTTCAGCTCCTTCACGCTCATGTACGCCCTGCATGGACAAAGGGGAGCAGACAATCAGCACACACTCTGTTGGAACCCTGGGAGCTGAGAATTTTAAATTCTCTCTCTGTTTTCCACAAGAAAACACAGCATTTGATCTGAGGCCTTGGGACAGGCTTACCAAAATTGAGGGATGACATTAAAATCACACGTGTGTAGTTTGAATAGAAGGTGTGGTGTCACAGGGTGAGAAACTTAAGGTTTAGGGTTTTGGAATATAGTAATACACACAATATGCCAAGGTGGAGTTTTTAGGGTGGTGGCTGGATACTGCTTTTTCACTTTCTTCATGGGTTTAAGATGGTGTCTTGTAATTGCGTAAGAAAATCTGCACTGCTGAACTTAGGGGTTTGGGTATTGGGTTAGAAATCAAAATAATTTAGGTGTCGGTTCATTATTGGATAAATTGTCCTTGAAAAACCTTTGTAGAGCCAGAAAAACGCCATTATAGCCTTGTTCCACCTTGCTAACAGAACTCACAGCTTCTGTGACTGTAACGAAGGCAAGAACTAATAAATAACTGAGTCCAAAGGAGAAAACACTGTGTCTCCTGTGATTCATCCCACTCAGCTACAGGGAGTGTGGGTAAGGGGCTGGAAAAGAAGCCCACACCCCAACACCCTCCAGCAGGGTGAGGAGGAAAAGCAGGAGCCACCCACAGACATCCCACCACAAAGGGTGCAGCAGACATCCTCAACTCTCCGAAACCAAGAGCGTTTTAAGGCACAGAAAAATCCAGCATTTCAACAGGATGTCCTGTGACACTGCAAACTCTGCTCTGAAAGGTGCAAGTTCTGCTAGGGAGGGGTTTGGGTGGGGGTGGAAGGCACTCGTGCAAGTCTGAAGAAGTTTTTGTTAATTAACAGTGGCTTTGCTGGTGAGTTCTGCTCCCAGGAAAAGCTCTTCCAACCGTGGGGACAAAAGAAGCCCCACAAAACAGGATAATAGGGGACAAAACAGGAGGAGAAGACATGAGGGAAGGAAGGAGGTGCAGAGGCTGGTGTTGCTGGGGAAAAGAGAGGGGCTTTGGCATCAGAAAAGCAGAATTGGAGGTGAAGGGAGAGAAGAATGAATCCAGAACTCCAGCTCTTTCCAACAAGGGGTTTTCAGGGGGTGCCCCTGATAGGGGGCAGGACAGGAATGGACATGAAACCTTGCTGTTGGGAGCAGAGAGGGTTTGTCAGCTCTTCTCCAGCTCCTCTAGTCTATCTGGACTTCCATTCCATCCTTTTCCCCAGGAAAACCAGAACACTGGAGATGGCAGTACATGGCAGAAGCAAGGGTGTCCTGGCAGTGCACAGGCACATCTCTCATCAAGACACATCCCCGGGTATTGTACAAGAGCAGAGCATGAGCAAAAGGTTTCTTAGAATTTGCTCCAAAAAAATAAAAAAAACCCAACCCAAACACCAAAACAAAAACCCCAAACAAACAAACAAAAACAAACCAAAACCAAACAAAACAAAAAAGCCAAACTAACAAACCCAAACTCTTGCAGCTCTGCTCAAAATGGACCTTGGAGAAGGCTCAGCCTGGGTCTCACCAGCACTGAGCGTGGCCCCCTCCACATCAATCTGTGCCTCTGCACATGATCCAAATATTTCAGAGGAGGTCTGGGATGCCTGCAGGGGAAAAATCCAACATCTCCCAAAACAAGCTTAGAGGGGAGAGGGCAATCTCTGGAGCCAGATTCCTCGAAGGGCAAGTTCAGTGGGGAAAGCCTTATGACAACACTGCTGGCTGTCTCTCCTCCTGTCTTCAGAGCCAGGAATAAAGAGTTGCAGGAGCAGAAAAACCACTGGAATGGGGATATCCATTTCTAAAGGCCACAGGAAGGGCTGAGAAAGGTGGGTAGGCACCAGGTATTGCAACAGAGCAGTAACCCCCAGGGGTATATCAGAATGTCCATCAAGTGATCCTCACAATGGGACACATCTCAGCACTTGGAGACCAAAAAAATATAAAAATCCAGCAGTCAGGAGAGCCAGGTTTCACTCTTCCCTCTGTGTGACTGCTTCTGCACAGGTCAAAGTCTGTATGCCATTCACCAGTACACCAACAGCTCCAGCACTGGGTCTTGGGGGAGTTCATGTCCTCAGCTATGCAAAACAACCAAGCTCTAACTTAATATCAAGCAATAATAACTCCAATGATAATAGGAATAGAATTATAAGGCCTTGGAGTGTGCTGCAAGAGCCAGGTACTCTTTTAAATGGACTTCAGTGATCCTTGTGGGGGCCCCTTGCATCTCAGGATGTTCTGTAAATCAAGTACTACCATTTCCAGCATCTGTGCCATTAACCTCATGGGCTGAGACAGGATTGGGACAGGTAGCAGACATCATCCCCACATTTCTAGGACTTATAGGACTTATCTCTAAGTCTTCAAAACCTGAAGACCCTGACCTGCAGTCTGTGAAGCCTGAGAGATTCTGAGCAAGAGAAAAAAAAAAACAAAACCAAAAAAAAAACCCCAAAAACCAACTCACGGAAAGGCTTTAAATACATCACCGTGGAATGATGATGGAAACACACCACTGTGGAAATATGTCATAAGAATGACTAAACCTGCAGCACGGGGCCAACAGCAACATTAAGGTGGTGGAAAGCATTCCACTTTTATTCCCATGCTTCCAGGAGCAGCTGGCACCTCCGAGCTGCAGGGATGGATGGTGAAGGGAGCACAGCCGTGCCTGTGCACTGGGCTGGCCATGAAGGAGCTCCAGCTCTCTTTGAACAAAGCTGCCTCTGGTGGTGCCCATTAGCAGGGATGCCCACCAGTGCATTCCTCACCACGTGGGACGGTGGAGAGAAGGATGGAGATGAGCACGGGATAAGGGGAAAAGGACATGTTCTCATCTGAGAGGTGAAGCGGGAAAGGAAACCAGGGAGATGTGCAAATTCTCTGTTTGAAATGGCAAGGTCCCTGGTCAAGCTGCTACACCCACAGGCTTGTTTAGAAAGAGAGAGGTTGCTACAGCAAACCTTGAGGAGAAGGAGGAAAAATTGAAAAAAATAAAGGATTCCAGAAATAAACCAGAGCAGGGCGGCATGTGGAACAGAGCTGGGCAAACCCAAGGGCTATTTCCCTGGACCTAGAATAGCAGAGGCTTTCAAAAGCCACTAGCTGACTTGGGAGGTGTCAGATAACCAGGATCTTCTGACTGCCTCTCTCCTACCAGCCAGCCCCAAAAGACCATCCCAGGCTGGAGGCATCTCACCCACCTTCCCAGGAGCTCTGAGGATTCAGGAAACTGTGGCCAGATGAGATGCCCAGCTTGTCTTCACCGGGCCCTGAGATCTGGCACCACAAGGCAGCCTTCCCAGAACACTTTTCCCCAGCCACATCTCGTGGAGAGCAAACTCTCCCCAGCGGAAAGGACAAAGTGGGAGAAGTGGATCCCTGCCCTGTGATGTCTCGCCCGAGCATCCCAGACACGCGCCACGCTGACGCCATCCCTCCAACCCAACCAAGGCCGCGAGCAGCAGATAGTGAGAAGGATAAACAAACCTGAAGGACATACTTGTGGCATGACTCGGAAGGAATAGAAGCAAAAAAATTCGTAGAAATAGAGCATAAGGAGGGGGAGGGGGGAGAGAAAGTCTCCTTCGCTCATCAGAGCTGCTCGGGGGACACAGGCTTAAAAATAACAGCAATTCCTGACCTATGATATCTCGGAAAAATAGCCCCAAAGCCTTCCAGGCTGTCCAAATTCCAAGGGCCGACGTCAGCCCTATTCAGAGGGATATTCCTGCAGCCCCTCTTCTGGAGACATGATGTTTTTCTGGCTGTCGCCTGCCGTTCCCTTGACATTAGCAGCATTTTTTGTCAAGGCTTCATTATAAATAACTGCAATTCCCTCCATTGAGAGATCTGGATGGTTCGGGGATACGTGAGGGTGAGAGGGAGCAGTTCCAGCACTGAGAGCTGCTCGGATGGGTTGGATGGGCAAGGAGCAGAAAGGATCCTAATTTCACCCTCTGTGGCATGGAAAGCACAAATATCCTGCTAACGGCCCCAAAGAACAATTCCAGAAGGGGCAACTCCAATTCCCCTCAATCCACATTTCCTGCTGGCATCCTTGGGTTAGACAAGGAGCATCCAACTGGCGCCTGAGCCTTTTGCTTCCTGCCAAGGTTATGCTCTCCCCTCTCCTTCAGTGCTTCTGTGATTTTCGCTGAGGAGAAGGCAGAGCAGACTTTTGTCTCCACAAACAGCCTAAAGGGCAGCGCTCTCCTCTGCCTCCCAAATAGTTTTCCAGTGCCTGCAAGACTAGAGTATTCCAAACCAGATGGTGTTTCCAGAAGGATGGCCCTGCAACCCAGCATGGAAGCATGAAGGAAGGACAGAAGGACACACAAAGGTACAACTCTCAGCCGAGGAGCAAAACCCAACCCAACCCCAAAGAGTAGGGCAGAGGAGATAGAGATGGTGATGCTTTAGGTTTTAAATTTTATATTTTTCCTGCCCTGCCCTGCCCAGTGTCACTCTGCAGTTCCCTGGAGCTCGTTCAGTGCTGTTCTCTCATGCTCACACACACACAACAAAGCCTCTCCAGCTCTCCAAGGACACCCAGACCCTCCTAGGCCCAACAACTGCAAACCACAATCTTGGGGACAGGGGGGCAAGCTTGGGCAAATTCCATCCTTGCCTGGCTTCTGCTTGGGGAATTGATGCTGAGATCCAAGTGGGAAGAACTCGGGAGCTGTCCTTGTCCATGTTGGGATGCACTGAGGCAGGAGCCTCTGGAGGCCAGAGTGTACCTCTGAAGGCCTTTCCAATCAATCCCTCCTTTATTCCTTTATTCCTGTCTGCTCTCTGTTTCTAGGGAGCCATTTAAGGCATCAGTGGGACATCATGTTTTCCAGATTCAAACAGTGACTGTTTTTCCAAGGGCAGCCAAAGCTCAGGGGTGAGCAGCTCCACACCTGGACCTGGTGGGGAGCTCTTGCAGCCCTGCAAGAGTGGAGCTTCCAAGAAGAGTATGTGCAACAGCAGAGAGAGATCAGGGATGGGAGGGCTATGGAATGACATTGTTGGACATGAGTATGGGAATGAACACCATCCAAAATGATGGTGTTTGAAGGGATGAGTCCAGAAATGAGGGACTCCCTCACAAGAGGTGGTGTTGGCCCAAAGTGCTGCTGAATGACACAGTTTGATGAGCTGACTCTAAGGCACCACACTGCATCCTGTTTTACTCGTGTGGGGCTGTCACCCTGCAGTGCTTCTTGCTGCTGAAAAATGGAACAGAAGATGGAGCAGCTTCAGTGGCTGCCACCACAGAACAGTAGAATCAGATGGAGAGGAGCTCCACAGGCCATTCTGACGCCCTTGTTCAAAACCAGGTCTAATTAGACCACCTTGTTCAAGGGCATGTCCAGCTGGGGCCTGAACACCTGCAAGGACAGAGGTTCCCAAACCTTCCTGGGCAACCTATTCCAGTGCTTAAGTGTACTCAAATTAAAAATAATTCCTAATGTCTAACCCAAATTTCTCACATTCCCAGTTGTGCCCTGACAATTGTCTTCCTGGAGTGCTGCTCCATCTCCCCTGTGTCACCCCATATCAAAGGGGAAACTCACCCAATGACTGTAGGTTTGCACAGTGAACTCTTACTGCACCTTAGACCTTACCTTACCAAAGTCTAAAGACCCAAAGCTTTCTGAGCAGTTGCAGTATCACACTTCAGCCACAATCCCTGGAGAACTCACACTCTTTTCTCACATTTTTCCTTGGAAAGTTTTGTCCTGACTGCAGGGGAGACAGCACCTTCCCAACCATGGTTGTAAGTCAGGCTCTGGGCTGGCTTGGCCAGAGGAGAAGACTTGATACACCTGGGAGAGACAGAGCTGATGCAGCTTTTCCAGCACAAATTTCTGGGAGCAACAACAGGACCATGGCTGGTGGACAGGTGGGAGAGAGGAGAGGATCTGCTAATCCCTGGGGCAGCAGAAGGCACAGCCAAGCTGTAAAACAAGCCTGATGTGGGACAAGAGGGGCAAGAGTGGCACTTTTTACGTCATCACAGGAAGCCCTGGGGCGACAGAGTGGCCATGACCAGCAAGAGGCAAAAGATGGCACCTCCAAATGCAAAGCAAGGCCAGCACACACCCCCTGCAGCACCATAAATCAAACTTGAGTTCTCTGGGTACTGCAAAGGGTGCAGCGTATCATGCCACAGGAATTCCACTGCAATTCAAAAATAGGAGTCTTTTCCCAGGAGACCTTTCAGAGGGGATGTGGGAGTGGGGCTGGGTGGAAGCTGTCCAAGGGCCCTCCATGGACAACTGGAAAATACTTGAGACCCAGCCAGCTCCAGCTAACCATCCAGCCTAAAGAAGTCACAGGGGATTCCTGCCTCTGCTTTCATGTCCTTCAACCACTGCAAGGAAACTCCTCTTCCTACTTCCTGCAAGCAGAGAGGCTCCCTTTCCCCCCAAACCTCTGCCTGACAAACGAGGAATCCCTCAGACTTCTCCCAAACAAGCACCAGCCTGCCAATAACGTTTTTGGTGTGTGGGTAATGCATTTCTCCAAGGCTGCAGAGGGTTAACAACAAACACCTTGTCACTGAGCCACAGCTCAACCCACCAAGACAGGAGCTGATCCAAAGGGAGTGAACATTTTGGGAGAGCAGACTCTCTAAGTTCTCCATGTCACCTGTGAAGGGAGATGCTCCCCTGGAGGGTGAGCCAAAGTGAATATCTTCCATTCTTTGGCCCACCAAAGGACTCCTCTTCACAGTGACTCTTCAGCAGGGGGGCTGAATAGGTAAGCCTCCAGACCTGGGCTCTCTGCTTGCACAAAGCAATCTTCCTCGCTAGAATTTGGGAACCCTCATCCCTGTTCTCATCGCCTCTCAGCCTTGCCTCCCTTCTCCCCCACCACAGGCACACAGATCCCACCCACAGCGCACACACGGTGCCACCTTGGCTCAGCAGGCAAGCCCAGCTGGGTTACTTGCTCTGCTCCCAGACAAGGCTGATGGTCATTCTGTGGGTTTACCTGCCCCAAAACTTCTGGCATTAATGCAGCTGGAGGGGGGTGGGGGTGGTGTGTTTTTTTCTGTACTACTTGCATCCCCATGGCCACGTCTGGGAGCTCTGACTCCAGTCCAGAGCTCTGCTGGTATGCCACAAACATCTCTGCCAGCATCATGACAACTTGACAAGGCAGCAACATCCAAATGTCTCTCATCTGGACAGGCTTTGGTAACACGGCCAGACACAAAACACATGCAAGATGGGAAGGGCCAGACATTCCCCTGGGATCACGGGAAGCACAACACTGCTGGAATAATACCCTCTGTAGTGCTCAAGAGTCTTTCATCAACTTCACTGGGTGCTGGACTCCAGCCAAAGAGCATTTGAGTCCACAAGGGATGAGGACATCACACAGTTCTTGGACATGCCTGGAAAAATCCACCTCCGAGGCCCTGACAGCACGAGTAGAACAGCAGCCTAGGAAGCAGCCATCACTGGCAGCACAGTTTAGGTTTTTCATGGGTGGCTGAGTGTTGAGATGTCAGAGAGGGTGGGAGGGCAAACCGGGATCCTTCAGGATCAGGAGGTTCCCTTACGTGTGAGCAATTCCTGTTGGATTCAGAGCTGACTCTCAGCCTCCGTGTGTGAGCGTGGGACTGAGGCAGGAGCAGATGCTGAAGGGTCAGAGAGCTGCGCTGGCAAAAGCTGCAGGTGGGATCAAAAAGAGACATCACAGATGGAGGCTGTGACCCTTCCACGCAGGGTAACAGGAGCTGGAAGGCTGCAGATCGTTAGCACACAGCTCTGTTACATCAGAGGGCAGCAGGCAGCTTCTTGAGGTCAGATTTGGGAAAGAAAGACAGTAACATTAGTGTCAGACCAGAAAGCCTGCAGGGCATTTCGCCCTGAGATAGGCTGAAGAATAAGTGCTGCTAACAATGGCATGGCCCAGATATTCCTGGAAGTGCTGGCTAAAAAGTTATTGGCTAAATCATCACTGAATCAGCCAAAGGCAATGCTATTTTAGACCTGGTTTTGGTAAGCAGCGCAGAAATTATGAAAGAGCAGATGAGAGAAAGAAAACTTGGCCTGAACTTCTAATGAGTTGATTCAGATCAACTTAAATGGAGGGATGAACACAAGTCTTGAATGAAGAGTTGAAAACCAGGAGTGACCAGCAGCCATCAGAGCTGTCAGGGAGAGTGGGGTGAAATGGAATTCCCTCAAATCGAGCTGACTCCAGTGAAAACAAAGAGTAAAAGATCCTTTCAGCAGCAAGGAAAGAAGGAAGAAGCAGATCTGCTGAGCAGGGAAAGTGGAGCTGAAGCTCAGCGTAACTGAGATGCATCCCTGGACAAAATTACAGTATGGTCCCCACCTTTATCCAAGTTTAAACACATGGTAGTGGAGCAGAGTTTAAGATAAAGACACAAATTTTATTAAAAAAGGTGGCAGCAGTTGGATGGGGGCTGAAGTGTCAGCTAGACTGTGTGGAAGAGGGACCACTGGGGAGGTGGAGAGTCCCAGCTCTGAGAGTGTGGGAGGAAGGAATACACAGCAGGGAGGAAAAAGCAAAAGGAGAGAGCGCAGAAATACAAACATCCACAGATAAACAAAACTCAGAGGACCTAACACATTTGCTGGGGAAGTGCCACCCTGGATGCAGAAGGGCTGACACATGACTGGAGAAGAGCTGACAGGATACCTGCAGTGATGTCTGAGAGGGTGAACAAGAGACAGGCTGATGGGGTTGTCCTCTCTCCAAAGACCTGTTCCCACCTGGTTCTCTTCCCTTTAAAGGGGATGAACTGTTCTTGTGGTTCTAGAAGAGTGTTTTTGAAAACTCCCAGCACTCTCTCCTTTAGCATCCATGGAAGGGAATCCCTCCCAGCTGAGCTTTGAGCAAGATGCAATTTACTCCTCAAAATTCTAAAACCCTTTGCCTCATTCCTGACTGGCACATCCCACACTTGTAGGAGGAGCAGTCCTCCACACATTCCAGGAGCTTTATGGCTGCTGACCTGTGAGCTGCTGTAACATTCTCCCAACAAACACCTGGGTAGCTGAAGTCACCCATAAGTACGAGGTTCTGATGACTCAGATCTTAAATGACTCAAATGTTGCTTTGCTTGCCTTATCCTCTTGGTTTGGAGGTCAATAGCAGATCCCCACTGCAATATGCCCCTGATCTTGACTCAGAGGCATGTGACAGGACTTCCACAATCACCACAGTTGCCTTCTGCACATTCAAGGTTCTCCTTAGCACAGAGCAAAGCCACAGTCAGGCATTGAGGACTTGTCTTTGCCTCTGGCATCACAACAGGACACCTGACTGCAGGAAAGCTGCGTTAATTCCCCCCTGTCAGCCTGCCCAGGGACTGTCTGCTTTTCTGCCACATGCTGCTTTCCTCTCTGGATCTTGTTACAGCTCTGCTGACAGCTTACGTGCAGGGTAAGAGGGCAGTGACCATTTTTAAGGCTGGTTGCATGTGGCACTCATGTTTTGGGGTTTGAACCCAGGACAGTCCCCTGCTTGTGCCGAATACGTGCGAGTAAGCCTCAGCAGAGCTTAACCCCCCAGCTGTGCTCTCCCAGCATGGTGGGCACCCTCAGGACACCAGTGCCAGCAGGGTGCAGATGTGCATCCAATGCTGGGATGGTGGAAAAACACTGGGTTTGTGGTGTTTGCCCCACCCCGAGGGCAGGGCTGGCTCGCTGCCTCGCTCGGCTGCCAGCCGCCATGCGTGTCATGGGCACCACAGCCTGCCCGAGGGCCTCTGGGGATGGCTGTGCTGGGAATCCCACGTGCCTGTGCAGCCTTCCTGGATATGACGGAGGTGCCATCAGCCCTGGGATACCTTTGGAGGAAATATGGTTTTTGGGAAATGCTCCTTGGGACTCAGAGGCCAGCATTTTGCTCAAGCTGCTTCTCGGTTTCCAAAGAAATGTAAGAATGCTGATGGTTGTGGCTGTTTGATGGAACTGGATAAATCCTCTCCTGAGCTCCTGGAGGAGCCAGTCCTGCACTGCAAACACCCCCAAGGCCAAACCACCAATAATCCCAAGCGGTCCTGCTGCCTGACACAGAACCCATTACGAGAGAAAATCCCACAACACTTGTTCTAGGGATAGCTATCCACGCTCCCTCCAGGAACAGAACCCACGTGCTCCTCACCCCCTGCCTCAAATTGAACTCTCTCAAGGAGGAAAGGACCCAATCACTGCAGTGCCTCCCCATTGCAGACACCATCCAACATCCCCATGCTGTTGGAGGGGAGGGCTGTCCTTTCACAGTGGCCCCACAGCACGGACATCACCCCCAGCAAGAGAGGTCTCAGGGAGATGGCAGCAGCAGGAAGAGGAGTGCTGGATCAGGCACATGCAGCAGAGAAATCCAGGGCTGTGGGAGGGAGCAGAGGGCTGCAGTGAAGCTGATTGAAGGAGGCAGGAAGGGAGACAAACAAGGGAAGCACGGCCTCTGGCTCGGCAGGGACTACCTGACCTCTCCTGCAAGGGCCACGGCAGCCCTCGGGAGCCTGCGCCCCCAGAGCTGCTGCTGTCTGGCAGAGATGGCGAGCAGCAAAGCCCTAATCCGAAAGGACAGCTGCATCACAAAGCTTCTCTGCCCAGCCAAGACGTGGGAGCCGGGGCTGGGACCCCTTTCTCCTGCACTGCTCTTCCCCCAGCCCGGGTGAGTGTCCTGAGAGCCGCTGCCCGCTCTCAGAGGGGACAACAGGCACAGTGACAGAGCCTTTGGGCCACCCCCTGGGATGGGCCTGCCAGGGCTGTAACCCTCTGGCCATCCCCAGTGCTCAGCAGGGACAGCCCAACTCGCTCTGCTCCGGTTTGAGGGTTGGCACAGGATCAGATCTTGCCTCCCACGCGTGGAAAGAAGTGTGGCCAGCAGGACAAGGGAGCTCTGGGACCCCCAGCTCTGGACCACTGCACATGGGGGAGGTCTCACAAGAGCAGAGCACAGGGGAAGAATCCCAGAGCTCCCTTGTCCTGCTGGCCAGTCTATTATAGAATGGATTATTTATCAATAGACACAGAACTAACAGACATAAGGCTTAAAAAGGCTATTACTGCACAGGGATAAGACAGGGCAATACTAGTACATCCATGTGGAGTTAAAGGTACCATAAAATTACAGCTGTCCTTTAAGATTGGGGGCTACCAGCATAAGGGAAACATGGAGCTGTTAGAGCCAGCCCAGAGGAGTCCACGGGGATGACCAGAGGGCTGGAGCACCTCTGCTGTGCAGACCTAGGCAACCCTGTGCCACCAAGAACCCATCCACAAATCTAGCATTTCTTACAGCACTTCAGCCCTAAAGCATCATTTGTTTCTGCCAAACAGCCAAAGCCTATGCACACTTGAAATTTAATACAAAATAAGGTGAATATTCCCAAAAAGCTCCTGCAGGGGGTCTGGTTTGGAGCTTGTGCTAGCACTAGTGATTCAACCCCTGAACCTTCCTTTTCAGCCCCTCAGGGAGGACAAATCCATGCAAGTCCCATAAACTTCCTGACTTATATGACAATTCTCTTGTTGCTTAAGCATAATGGGCCATCAACTTCCCCCTGGGATAAATTTGTCCTGGCCAACCATCTTTTAGTGCTCTACATCTTGGGGGAGCTGATAGCATTTAGGGTTTATTTTAATGGGAGCTGGTAGCCATGATCAATTGTAAAAGCTCTATTTCCACGGAAATGGGAATTTAATAGATTTTTGACAACGCTGGTTATTGACCCAATGGGCCTTAATGGCTTAAAAACCATCTGATTGTAGCGTGTATGAGTAAATGCATATGATTTTCAAACAAATACTGGAATAGGTAGTAAAAACCCATTTAAATTGCAGGAACCTGGGTCAATAGGGAGTTTCCACTTGCCTGCTTGGGTTTTCTATTTCTATCCGAGTGAATCACGGCCGTCTCTTCCTCGGGGAGGCTCACCCTTTCCTCGTGGCTGAGATCATCCCAAAGCACGGGGCCCATCTGAGCCCCACAGGGGGACAGGGATGGCTTTCATTAGCCCAGGAGATGATGCAGAGCTGGTGTCTCCCAAGAGCTGAGCTCCCAGACGCTCCCAGGGCGGGAGCAGAGCACACAGAGCTCGCGGATGAGGCACCCGTTGCTCACAGGGCAGCTCTGGGGAGCCAAAGAGACATGTGTGCCTCAGGCTCTTGGGTTTGAACCCAACCTTCCCAGCTGACAGACCTCCAGGGACACTCCCAGGCTGAAATCTTGGTTTTGTCTGGGCTTAGCACACATCGGAAACATCAATGGGGGTGAACTCCCAAGGAATGCATTAATCGCTGAGTAGTAACCTTGGGAGCAGACTGAACTCTGCTATTTATTCTGATGCCTTAAATGTCTCCCTAGAAACAGAGAATAGACAGGGATAAAGGAGGGATTGATTGGAAAGCCCTTCAGAGGTACACTCTGGCCTCCAGAGGCTCCTGCCTCAGTGCATCCCAACATGGACAAGGACAGCTCCCGAGTTCTTCCCACTTGGATCTCAGCATCAATTCCCCAAGCAGAAGCCAGGCAAGGATGGAATTTGCCCAAGCTTGCCCCCCTGTCCCCAAGATTGTGGTTTGCAGTTGTTGGGCCCAGGAGGGTCTGGGTGTCCTTGGAGAGCTGGAGAGGCTTTGTTGTGTGTGTGTGAGCATGAGAGAACAGCACTGAACGAGCTCCAGGGAACTGCAGAGTTACATTAACAGCATAGAATTGGAAAAATATAAAAGTTAAAACCTCAGGCATCAATTCCACAGAGCCTGTGAGCACTGACTGAAGCCCCCCTGCCCCAACTAGGGCATGCATTTAGGGTTGTCACCCCCAAGAACCCTCCAAGGTCTATCAAGGCCCAGCACAAGGCTGCAGTTATTCCCTATTTTTCCCAGCTCCTTTCTGAGTGCCTTTTTTGCAAGCCTGCAGGAACACAGAGGCCCAAAGCTTTTTACCTGCTTGACATCAAACTGTGGCTTCAGCCACCACAAAGAGGAGATCCAAGGATGTGTGAGGAGTACAGCAGGGCTGGGTGAGGGTCATGGCAAGATCTCTCAGAATAAAGCAGAAAAAAATCCCGAGGCCCTGAAAAATTCCCAGATTTCAAAGGGACATCTGTTCTCCTGATCCCTCTAACCTTCCCCTTCAAAACCCCAGTGAAGCAGCAATTAGAGAGTTCAGAGGCACAGACTGTTGCCTCTCCTTCTCGTCAGTGGAATAAGCAAAGGAGACAAACACTGCAGCTCCTCACCTGCTCCCACCCCAGTTATGTGTCTCCCACTTCCATGCTCAAGTATCATGGATTGGTTTAGGTTGGAAATGACCTGACAGACCATCTCATTCCATCCCTCTGCCCTTGGCAGGGATGCTTTCCATTAGACCAGGTTCCTCCAAGCCCTGTGCAATCAGGCCTGAAACACTTCCAGGGATGGGGCAGCCACGGCTTCTCCCACACATCGTCCTTGAAAACATGGAAGGAGCTGTAGCTGCGGGGAGCTGGTCAAAAAAATTCAAAAGCAAGAGTTAAAGATCTAGTTTAGAACCATTTAGGGGAAAGAAAAGAGCCCTGCCTGGGAGAAAGGCAAGGAAGCAGCAGCTCAGGGAAGGAGGGGAGTCCAGCCTTGCCCTCCCAGGCCCAGCACAGGAAGCATCCCAGCTCCAGCACCCACCAACAACCCAGGAGAGACTTGCTATCCATGGCACAGGGTAAACCCTCACCTCCCTCTGGCAATGGCAGCGCTGGCTGGAGCTGCACAGAGTGTGGGAGAGAGGGCGAGCAAGAAGCAGCAAGGGAAATGGAGAAATATGTTTGCAGCCCTGTGCGGTTTTGGGAGGCAGAACTCAACGGTGGCAAGTTATTCTAGAGCCGGTTCCAAGCTAAACAAAGTCAGGGATGGCTCCTTTTCTGCCTGGATTGTTTGTTTCAAAGCAAAATAAGGAAAAAAAACCCCACCACATCCCAGGCCAGGACCAAGTTTTACAGGTCTTTTTTGCCTAAGGTTGCACGGATCAGCCCTGTCCCACCTAACCTACAGGAGCAGATAAATCCCATAAATCAGCTCTGTTCCTTTTTGCCTACAACAAAAAGATAAAGCAATATTCCAGGCTTAAGGGGGCCTTATGGTTTTTGAACACAGCCCAGGGTCTCCAGGAACCCAGGATTCACTCTTGATTTTTACAGTGCAGTTCACAATCTGCCGAGGTAAGGGAGAGGGGATAGCACCAGTGAGTGCAGACCTCCTGGCCTCCCGCACCAGGGCGTGGGCTTCACATGGCTTAGCAGTGACCCAATGCCAGGGGGCTCCTTAAAGCTCTCCAGACAGAGGGGAACCGTGCAGCTTCACCTCCTCTCACTAAATTTGAAAGCGAAATTCATATTTCCCTACCCAGGGACATGGAGGCAGGAGGCCAGCACTAATGGCAGCACCTCACTGCTGCATGGCTGGGGGGTGGGAAGATGTCTGTGCCTCAATTTCCCTGGCTGATGACTGCTCACAGCATGGGCAGGTGTTTGCAAACACCTTGGAAAGACCTAGACAGATCTCTGGTGCACAGGGTTTTCACAGGAGCTCAGAGGAGCTGGGCACCCACATCTCACTGCTGCTCCAGGAAAAGCCAGTGTCCAGCTCTTCCCAAGCCTCTCCTCCTCTCCCCACAGCACCCTGCTGTTCCCAGGGCAGATCTCAGCTGCTGGGAAAGAGGGAGAGCTGTGCATGGGTGAAGGGGACCCCGTGACACATGTGGCACTGAGGAGAGGCTCGGTGTGGCTCCCCTAAAGCCCAAGAGCTGGTGCACATCACCCTCAGGAGCACCCTCAGAGAGGGAGGCTGTGGAGATCTAGGCTAGAAATCAGTCCAGGCTGGAGGGAAACACAGCCTAATGTGTGTCAGCAGGCAGCCTGGTCCCCTCCTGACAGAAGGCACGGCTGGCAGAGAGGGGCCACACCACAAACCTGTTTCTGCACGGATGCAGAACCCTGAGCTGGAGGCCACCTCCAAAAACAGCCGAGGTGACAAGACAAAAATCAGTCTCTCTCCTTCATCCAGCCTCCCTGACAAACAGGGCAGCAGAAAAGGCACCCCAGACACTGCAGGGCTGGGGAAGGATTCCTGCTGGTGCCAGACCAGCCTGCAGCCAGCTGCCATGGGCATCCCCACCCCTCAGCAGGGCAGCAGAAGGCAGTACAAGGGTGGCAGAAGACCAGGGTGCCACCCTTTCAGTCCCTGGCCTGTCACTTCTGCTCAGATTCCTGGGCACTGGAAGGATAAGGATGCTCAAAGAGGCCTGAGAGCAGCAGATCAACGTGCAGAGCAAGGATGATGCTCCCAGAGCATGGAGCTCACTGCTCAGGAGGAACCACACACCCCTGTGGTCAATATGCCCCTCCTTGTGCACTCTTCACCACGATGGCAATGGCCAGCCTTCCCAAAAGATCCAAAACTTTGCTACTTTCATCCTAAAATTCTCACTGAAGGTCAAAAAGTTGCAGCCATGATATTGGGTCGGGAAAGGGATTGAGACAGAGGGAAAGAAGATAAACCTATTCAAGCCAAACATCTCCAATGTTGCTTTTTATATGAATATATTTTTTTTTGCTTTTTATATTGCATATATTTATTTTTTTTAGGGTAAAACCAAAGTCCCAAGCCTCCAACTTATTTTTAGACCCAGGCAACTGGGCGTCCCAGCCAGAGCACAAAGTGCACAAGCCAGTGTTCTAAAAATGCCTTCCTCACAGATATAAAAAGGACACGAGATAATTTACTGGGGAAATTCTGTAGTGTAACAATCATACATTAAGAGATGAAAAAAATAAAAATAAAAATAAATAAATAAATCCAGGGTTGCCTCTCATCCCTGGCACAGCTCTTGGGAGGCAACAGTCACAAACACTCAGCATCCTCATCCTTCTTAAAGCCTCCAAAGCAAGTCCTCTACCTCACGCCCTCTCAGTGGGTTCGGGTGAGGCTGGATTCATTCCCTCTCACCCCACTGCCCTCTGCAAAGGGGCGATTTGATTTCCTCAATAACAGGAGTGGCTGGGCCAAGGAAAACTGGAAGCAGCGTGCTCACTTAAGGACTGCCAGGCTGCCAACCCCGGGCACATTAAACCATCCCAGAGGCCCCACCAGCGCCAGCCAACGCGGTGTCCCCCCCCCAGAAGGCTGCAGAGCTCCTGCCACCTCGGTTCCTGGGGTCTCTGTCCTCCAGCCAGGGGCAAGGGTATGAGGAGGGATGAGGAGGAGCCCTGGGGAGGCCCAACAAAGAGTGACCCCTCCCAGCCGTCGGACACACGCTGTTCCTTCACAATTGCCGTCCCGACACAATCGGCCCCCCTCGAGTGAGCCCCCGAGCCGGTGGCGCTCGCTAGAACAATAGCGCACATCTGGGACAGATGTTTTCCCCGAAAGCGCCCGCGCTGCCCACCGGGCAGGGGCCCCGCGCCCTCGCTCACACGCGGATCGTGTTCTCCCTCTCCCGCCGAGATCCCCCAGCCCTGGGGACACCTCGCAGGTTCCTCCAGGAACGTGCCACGCTCCACTCTCTCAGGAAGGCTCGTGGGGGCGACTGAGAACTCATCCTCCCGCAGAAATTAGCCCCCGGGCTTGCTTTGCACCTTGGCAAGAAAAAGAGCGCGCTGCCGTGGTTTTTGCTCCCCAGTTTAGCACCCGGGAAAAGCAGGGAAGGTTTGTGCACATCACCGAGACGGGAGAGGGAAGCACTCCTCGGAGCTGGGCACCGGTGCTGCTCCTCCAGGCCCAGACCCCTCCAGGACGGGGATCTCATGGAGCCCTCTGCCTTCCGAAAGGGCTCCCCTCCTAGGAATGGATGATGTAGGTTTAAATCAGCCCTCACCTACTGCCCAGGTCTCTGGCAGCAGGCAGTGGCTGTGTTGAGGTGGCCAGCACCCCAAAATCCACTCTGATTTGCAAGTTCTTTAATAATGGCTGGCTCAGTCTATTATAAAACTGATTNGCAGTTCTCAAGGAGGGTGTAAGAGACTCCTGCTCTGTGATAATTTGTGGGGGCTTTTATAGCCATAAAAACAGTGTCTCTTGGTCACCTGTGTTTATTTTATCTCTTCCCACATCTGTACCAAGATGTGAACTGGGTCTTTGCCCCAGGCTCTCAGAGCCTGGAGGTGACCTCCTGCAGGGCTCTCTGGCCTGAATTACCTCTTCCAAATGCCCCAGCCATGAGAGAGGGGAGATGTCCTGCCACACTCCTGGGAGCCTGGATGGTCCCTTGGCTGGCAGCACCTTAGTGCTTGGTTATTTCCCTCTGGAAAGGAGTCACTCCCACAGTCCCACTGCCCTGCAGCTGCTGGATGGGCTGAGCCAGACCCTGCTCTGCCACATGCACCTCAGAGGGAGTGTCCATGCTGGACCCCACCACCTCCTCTGCCACGGCAGAGCAGTCTCCCACCATCCCAAGTCCAAAATCCCTCTGCAGGGCTCCTGTAACTAAGGGGTGGTAACATGGCAAATACCCTCCCATGAGGGAATATCCATCTCCAGACTGTCCAACACTTTGAGAAGGTCAAAAGCAAATCTGGGGTCTTCCCCCACAAGCCACGGCTCTGGGTGGGCTGAGGCACATTCACATGGATGCAGCCTCCAGCACAAGCAAGAGACTTGGGAGACATCCTGCCCACCTGATAGGATGGGCTCTACCAAAGACATTCCCTCCTATTATTGCTAAGTTTTAAAACTGTTAATCCGCAGGAAAGCTCAGAGAGAAGGAACCTTCCTGCAAGGAAAGGAGGAGTTTTCCAAAGAGCTCAAATCCAAGCACTCATGAAACTTTAAAGCAGCCACCACCAAACGATCAGGCAAAAGTCCTGTTTACTCCTGCACCCCCAGAGTCCCAGCAGGTATCCCAGAGAGTAGAAGCAGCAAGTTCAGAAGGCAGCAAAGCCATCACTGCCACTTCTGGTGTCCCCAGAGCACTCCCCTCCTCACCACTTACAAGCCCCAAGCCCAGCACTTGAGGCTTGGCTCTTTGGATTGGCCAGGACAATATTTGGGCACATGCCAGTAGGACTCCAAGGGGTGCCAGAGGGAGCTCAAAAGCAGCCACAGCTCAGGAACCTCCTAACCATGCTTTTCTCATGGGACCAGCATAGTCTCTGCCACTCCACAGGCAGTGAAAATCACTGAAAACACCTTTTCCCACCCCCTCTTCAAGCAAGCAACCACCACCAGCAGCAGGCACCCATCACCTCCAGTCGAATTTGTTCTCTGCAACACTGCCAGTGGCCCAAGGTTGCACCCAAGGCTTTTACTTTTGCAATAACTTTGCATATACCTGCCCTCTTTCTCAGTAAGAAAGACCTGCTAAGTCTTCCTGCTGCAAGGGAAGAAGAAGAGGAAGGGAGCAGCTCATTTGAATGCTCTTTAACCATCTGGTTGGGATTAAGGTCTGGGCAGGTCACCTCTGGCCCCAGGACACCTCACTGCCTGGCCTGCTCTCAGTTTGACACCCTCAGGTCCCACTGCATTCAGCTGAACATCTCCTGACAAAGGGGCTGCTCAGGTGCCCAGGGTAGCTCAGAGCGATTCCTCCTTCCCTTGGGTTGTCCCAGAGAGTTTTAGTTAATCCAGATCAGCTTTTGAAGACAAGGCTTGCACTGCAGGAGGTTCCCTAGCAGCCTTAACCCAATTAAGCACCAGTCCCTTAGGAGGGAGGCCAGCTAAGCTTGTGTTAAAGCCCATCAAGTGTCCAGTTAATCAGGTGCATTTTAACATCACAGCCTTGGCCACCAAGCCTGGAGACACCTCGTCCCTTTTCACTTCCTTTTGGCACCTGGGTTGTTTCTGCCATTACTTTGGGCACCAAGATGAAAGGCCCAGCAGCTCTGCCCTCACCCACTCTGCTCCCCAGACTCCCCTCCGGTTTTTCTTTCACATTAACTGTGTCACACACCAGATTCTCATTGACTACGTGCCCGAGGGGGAACCCTCGCTGAGTGTTAATTGCTGCTAATGAGCTGTTGCTGCTTTCCTTCCAAGAGCACCAATTACAGCAGCACTCAGGCTCTGCAAGAAGATGGGGAGCCTGCAGAAAATCAAGGCAAATTTTGCTCCAGGCCCTGACGTTGGACTGCCAGCAACTCCTGGAAAACGCTTGAAGTCAGGATAAAACTGGGTGAAGGATGATAATCAGCAGCTCTCCTGATGTTGCCTGTCCCCTTGTTCCTCCTAAGGTGGACCAGGGGTGAATGAGGAGTCTGTGACTTGCTTTCCCTTCTGTTGGGGAGCCTTGCAGGGATGCCTACACACAGCTCCTCACCCGAGTTCTTGCTCGATTCTCCCTCTGGCCATGAACGCACAGTCCTGCTGGCCTGTTTCACCCGTGCCTGGTGGCCCAGCTGGCTCCTAAGCACAGCAGGACTTGTCTTGTTCCATGTGCTACCAGAGGAGGTGCAGGAGGGACTCAGCAGTGTGTTTCAGTGGCCACTGACATCACTTCAGCACCAACCCTTATCCCAGCTCCTGCCTCAGCCACAGCTGGCTCCGTTCCCACCACAGTTTTCACAGAACTCTGGCATGGTTTGCTTTGGAAAGGACCTTAAAGATCAATTTGTTCCACCCCCTGCCACAGGCAGGGACACCTTCCACTAGCCCAGGGTGCTCCTAGCCCCATCCAACCTGGCCTTGGACACTTCCAGGGATGCAGGAGCAGCCACAGCTTCTCTGTGGCTTCACCACCCTCACAGGGAAGAATTTCCTCCTAATATCTAATCCGAACCTAACCTCTTTCATCTTAAACTCATCCCCCTTGTCCTGCCACTACACTCCCTTGTAATGAAAATAATAACAATCCTTTCCAGACCTTGTTTTCCTCCCCTGGGTGAGGGTGTAAGCTGGCACCAGCTGTAGCCCTGGAAGATGTTCACCAGCTAAGAAGCATCGAAACCACCTCTGTTCCTCAGCTCCTTTAATTTACCTCTCTCTGAGCTGCAGCCCAAGAGGGCATTTTAAATCAGGGATGTGTTAAGAGGGAAAAAGCTTTTCTTGAGTGCTTACAAGTGTGAAGGACAAGACATGGTATTGAGACCCTTCACCAAAATATACTGAATCTGTCTGCAGTGCTGGTAAGAAATTGCCAAGTGTCTCACTCTGACTTTCTCAATTCTATTATTTTTTGGCCGTGCTAAGAAATGTTCACATCCAAACCACTCTTTGTGACAGCCTTGAAATGAAATGGAGATGATTTAATCCCCCCCAAAAAAATCCCAAGACTGGGGGGATGCCACCAGCCTGGCCACGCTCTTTGGCAAGCAGGGTTCACCTCGTTTGTTTTCCCCAAACACACACTACTAGTTCTCCAGTGGTTTTTCCCCAAACACTCCCATTCTTCCCCAGAAACCATCCTCAGCAGGGAGGATGTCCACCAGCACCACCAGGCTGGAGGGGGCTTTGAGCCACGTGGGCCAGGGGAAGGTGTCCCTGCCCACGGCAGGAGGGGTGGAGCTGGATGCACTTAAAGGTCCATCCCACCCAAACCATTCAGTGGCTCCTTTCTTCTGTGATCTTGGAAGAAGCTGGCCTAAAGCAGCTCAGGAGACCTCAGTGGCAGCAGGATTCAAACTCATGCCCCCTCATTTCCCAAATGCCAGGCACACTGGATTTCATTTTTCTGAGTTTAGCCTACAAACAATCATCCTTGTCCTCTGCGCAGACCAATGAGGTCTGCAGAAAGAAAATTGCAAAAGATTTGTTATTTCCCTAGTGTTCCCATTTTCCCATTCCTTTCCCACAGAAGCAAGGGGTTTTTTTTGTTTTGTTTTGTTTTGTTTTGTTTCCCAACTTTCAGGGGAAAATCCTGACAAATGGAAGCCCTGATTCATACCAGCAAAAATTTGGCCTTTTTCAATTTAAGGTGGAGCCCTTCTTGCCTGAGGATGAAAACATTTTCTCTAACTGCACACAGAGGCAAGGGCAGAGCCTTTGCCCTGCCAGAGCCAAGGCCAAGTGGTTTTGGGTGCTGATGGGCACCACGAGCAGAGAGCTGCTGTGCAGCAAGCAGGCTTTTCATCTGCTCCATGAGCAGGAAAGTGCTGCCACGCTGGCTCAGGGCGTGGGAAACGAGGGGACAGGTGGGCACAGGGTGGCTGTGGTCACCAAAGAGACTTCCAGAGGTGGGAGGACATCTGGGGAGGGTTGCTTGGGCAGGGAGGTGCCTCTCTGTGTGGCTGGGATGTGTTTGGAAGAAAGGTTCCCCATCTTCCTCCTCTGTTTTGTCAGGCAACTGAAGGATGGGTGAGAAGGATTCGGGAAGGGAGGAGGGAAAGTGCTGCTCCTCTCCGTCACCACTGCCCCAACAGAGACACTTCCTTCCCTCCTCCCTCCGTGTCCTGCCTGGGAAGAAGCAAGGAGAAGAAGCAGACTTGGGAAAAAGGGATTTATGGCTACAGCCTCTCTGCTCCCACAGCCCAGGGAAAGAAAGAAGATCAAAGGGCAGAAGTGTCCCTAAAACTCTCCCCTGCAGCTTTTCTCCACAGATGCTTCCATCTGTGCTGCACCACTCCCGCTCCAGCAGGCACCTCTGCCTGTCTCCAACAGCAGGGAATGAGTTTTCTCTGACACTGAGACAGAAATGGCTTTAAATAAAACCAAGAAAAAGGAAAAGCCACTGCTTTTTTTTCCTCCCTTCCCCATCTCCATGCAGAAAGTACATCTGGCAGAGCCCTGAGTGCTGGAAGCCATCAGCAGGGCTGTTGGCACCTTGGAGGCTCCAGCAAGGAGGGCAGGTGGGTACAAGCCCCCAACCCAGGGTTTCCCATCACGTGAGTGGGTTCTCCTCTCCATCCCACCCCTTGCTGCTGGCTCCAAAGACCCCTGGGGAGAGCAAGGGGCTCCTCATGTTGATGATCCACGGGTTTTCAAGGTATTTTGCACCTGCAGCACACAGTGAAGGGACACGGCCTCCTGCCACCAAGGGAATCTCTTTGCAGGCATCACTCCCTGGGGTAAGGCTCAGGATGGCTTATGCACACCCACCCACACCTTTCCAAACCCTGCACCTCACACCTAGCGCTGCTGGGTTGCCTCCTTCTCCCCACTCCAGCACTCAAGAAAAGGGGTTTTGAACACAAATGGAGAAATCAGGCTTTGGACACGTCCAGGGAAGGTGGGGAAGGGCAGCAATTCCCCAACCACACACCTGGCAGGGGATCAGGGTAAGCAATGTCCTTGGCACGGGCTGCTCTGCCCACCCCGGGGATGCCCTCAGTCCCACTGGGACGCAACCAGAGGCTGGCAGCTCTGCACTGGGAATGCCCCTGGGGGGAAAAACGCCGGCTGGCCAGGCTTCACAGAGAATGTCACACCGTGGGATTTACTTCTTTTGATGACAAACACACCCATCCCGTGGGGGGGGAAAAAAAATCCCACGGTGGAAAGCCACCGATCGGAAGCAATACCCAGGTGCAGAGCTAGGGAGAGGGCGCATCCCACCCCTCGCCACACCACCCCCACCACGAGCCCCACGCCTACCGCTGGGGCGAGTCGGGGTCGAAGCAGGTCCTGGTCACGTCGGTGGCCCGCGGGTCGCAGCAGTCGCCGTCGTCGAAGTCGTCCAGCATGTTGTTGCACTCCATGTGGCAGACGCCGTCGCGGCGCTTCCAGGAGAAGCAGCGGCCGGGCCTCCGGCAGTCCCCGCCGTCGTAGCCCGTGAGGGGATGCTCGCACTCGGGGTCGCAGCGCTCGTTGCCCACCTTGCCGGGCTCGCAGCCCAGGAGGACGGCGCGGCGGCGCAGCGAGGAGTTGCGCACGTCCAGCAAGCTGAGCTGCCAGGAGATGTTGTAGGGCAGGAAAGCTTCGCTCAGAGCCCGGTGCTGCCGCCAAACCTGCTCCCAGCTGACCGTGGGCCGCCCGCCGTCGTCCTCGGCCAGGTTGACCACGCGGTACCGCAGCACCTTCCAGCTGCGCAGCGGCCAGTGCTGGTTGTAGTGGGACACCAGCTCCACGTTGTCGCAGGCCGTCTGCCCGCAGGCAGGGGGGCCCAGCGGCCGCAGGATGGGGGACGGCGGCGACAGCAGCACCCACTGCTGCGGGAAGGCACCCTCCCGAAAAGGCACCCAGCGTTCCTCCGGGGTGGCAAAGCCGGCGGCCAGAGCCAGCCCCGCCGTCTCTTCAGCCACCTCCTCTAGGAAAGAACGCTGGAGGTGGGACTGGGAGAGGGCACCACGCCACAGGGCCAGCCCGGCCAGGTGTCCCCGGAAAGCGTGGGTGGTGCCCCAGGCGTCCCCTCCCAGCAGCAGCGTGCGGCAGGAGGACATGAAGGAGCTGTGCAGGGCTCCCTCCTGCCCGCCGGCGCGGCCCACCCGCACCCCGTCCACGTAGAGGGCCATCCACCGCCCGTCGTAGCTGGCGGCCAGGTGTGTCCATGCCTCGGGGCGGTAGCGCTGGTGGGAGGTCACCTCGGTGGCGGCGGCTGCCCGGTCCGTGCGCAGCGAGAAGAAGAAGCGAGCGTCCTTCTTGCCACTGAGCTGCAGGGCGCGGATGCCCAGCGCCCAGCCCTTGTCGCTGGCCGAGTGCGAGCAGTTGTTGAAGACACCTGCAGCAGGTCAGGGACAGGGATGGAGAGAGAGAGGAGAGCTGCTAAGGACCGGAGAGCGTCGCCGCTCCTCTCCGGAGCACCACGCGTCCTCAGCGGCAGGTAAATGAAGGTGGGCAGAGGCTGGGCAGTGGGTGCTCCCCCGGGGGTGACACCCCAGCCTCCATTCAGAATCATTTGAATGGGTAGGTGGAGCAGCCAGGAAGCATGGCAGAGCCAGAGAGGCAGGATGGAGAGGGGAGGAAGAGCGTGGATGGGAGGAGAGGCTGAAGAGCGAGGTGTTTCTGAGTTGCTCTCCGTAGGAGTGCTCCGGCGGGATGGGATTAGAGGCTAAGCTTTTTATCTGCGAGCCAAAGCTTTTAAGAATTAGAGCACAGCAACCCAAAGCAATACAGGCTCCCCCAGGGATCGCTTCCCCAACAGCTTCCAGGCAGATTTACAGCTCTCATTTACGCTCCAGTTTCCCTCCCAGTCATGCATCCAGTGCTGGCGGGAGAGTGCTGGAGAGGGATGTGCTGCCTCCAGCCTGGCGAGTGCACTCCTCAGCCCCGGAGGTCACCTGCACACAAATCCTTTCCCAGGAACAGCCTCTCCCTCCGTGCCCAAGCACGTTGCAAACCTATTTTAGGCTGGGCAAGACCTGGAGCTGTGCTGACTTTCCCCCAGACTGCCGAGTGCCCACGGCGAAGAACCGGAGGCTCGTGGGCACCAAATGCCCTTGGGAATCAGTGGCCACAAGGCACTTAAACGCTGGCAAGGATAAAGGGACCTGCTACTTGAAATAAATGCCTCTGGGCTCCTAAACCACCACAGCCAGGATGTTCATGCAGGTCATTGGCTGAGGTGAAGTCACTCCTGGAGCCCCACCAGTGGTGTCTTCTGGGGGACCCAGCTTTCCCATTCATCACCCCAAGAAACAGTGTCCCAACAGCTGGCAGAACCTGCTGCCATGCCCAGGGACCCTTTTCAGGTTCCTGCTGCGGTGTTTCCTATTCTCCATCCCGCTTTTCCTGCTTCTGTGGATTCTTCTGCCCCTCACTGTGCCATTCCCATTGCATACACTGCCTGCCCATCCTCACAGCATGAGGACCTTGTGGTCCTAAACGAAGCACTCCTGCCTGTGCCACTGTCTTGCCTGTCCCTGGGAATACCCCACCTGCTGCCAGAACTGCGAAGAGGCCAGCAGAGAGAAGCAGAGGTGTAGAAGAGGAGGAGCTCCAGGAGGAGCAGGATCTCCTGGCTCTCATCCAGGGGATGTGTCTGAAGCCAGGTTACCATGACCCCACGTCTCCCCCTCGTAAACACGGCTGGCAAAGGTCACGTCAAGCCCTGCTGCACCCCAGGAAGCAGCACCCCTCCCTCCATCCATCACTTTCACCGAGGGCGAGATGGGTGGTGGCCTCTAAACCATCCCACGGCCGTAACCACCCTGGGCATGGATCCCTGTCACTGCTCACTACAAAGGCAGCCACGCACAAAGCCTCCGTGGGCGGATGGGCTTTGGCCAGCTCTTGTTTTCTGGTGGATTGTGAAAGGGAAGCAGAAAGACCAGGGGAAGCTGAGGTGGGGAGAAGCCAAAAAGCAGGAGGCGAGCCAAGGAGCCTTGCAGAAGTGAGAAGGCAAAGCTGGGGAGTGCTTTTGGGCTGGCTACTCCAAAGCCATCTTCTGGTTCTCACTGGGGCTGAGGAAACAGTGTTTGGTACCTTCTTCTCTCTTGGGAAAACTCATGCGGTTCACCTTGAAATGATTCAGAGTCCCCCAAATTTGATTAAACCCTGAGATAAAAATGGGAAAAGCAGCATCAGGGGTGGAACAGCCCCTGGGGTGAATGTCAGCTGTCATCCTCACAAACCCATGCTGGAGCCAAGCCATGCCTGGCAGGGCCTGATGAGTTCAACACTGGCCAAAAGAAATTTAAGTGAACCTAGAACCAGGTATAAGGACTTCATCAAAGTCCTCAAAGGGACTTCATCAAAGGGGTGTAAGTAAGGCCAAGGCCAGATCTACAAGACAAGGAAAATCAGGAAAGCAGCAGCTAGTGCTCCCTAGATGTGGCCAGGGATGACATCTCCACATCAGCAGCAGCTGCAGGATAGTGTTAGAAAAAGGTCTAGCACCAGGTCGTGACATCTCTCAAGGGCCTTCACGAGAAATCCTCAGGGGAGCAGTTTCACCACCCCACAGTTTGCCAACGCGCTTTTCAGGGGCATTTTGTCCTGAGCCAGCCTGCCAGAAGGGAAGGAGCTGTTTGTAGAAGTGTGAGGTGTCTCCTCAGCATCTCTACATACAACTCTGCCTCTGGTCCCCCAGGCAGGAAAGGGGAGCTCTAGCCAGGTTTGTGCTGTTCCCCTGTGCCTTAGGGTAACGCTGCTGGGGCTTGAAACAAGAGCTGTTGGTGACAGCACAATAAAGAGGAAGAGGAAGGTACCTGCCAGGGGAGAAAAAGCCCACCAAAAGATCAAGTGTGCCACTTTGTAAGGACCACACTGCCTCTCCCACTGGGGCCAGGAGTTTTGCAGCACAAGGAAGAGCTTTCAGTTGTGCTTTGAGACACAGATACTGGGGGAAATCAGCTGCTAAAGCTCCAGAGGGTCTGACAAAGGCCAGGAGCCTTTAGCCATGGTCACCCCTCAGGGTCTGCAGTGGGGACCATCTCAGGGACTCAAGGAGGACATCTGGATTTAGACACAGCAGATGTTTGGGATGGTCTCCGGTGAAGGACCTCACCCAACAAAATCACCTACAATGTGAGTGAAAACAGACCCCAGCCTCACACAAAGGGAAATCCCCTGGGGTTCACCAGAAGCAGAGCAGGCACAGATGGAGGGGGGACCAAAAAAGTGGGAAAGGAAACAGAATCACGTGAAAGAACACTCATCTGCTGCCCAAAATGAGTAGGACAAGGAAGAAGGATCAGTTTCCTTCCCTAACAGTGACCATGGCAGGGTACTGGGGTTATACCCCTGCAGGAATCCCCCCATGAAGGAGTGACTAAGAAGGATGAACAACCCCATCCAGGGTGGCCCTGAGGCAAAATGTGGCATCTAGGGGGAAAAAACACCGACTCCTGAGCCTTCAATCCAAGCAGCAGCCACAGCAGCTGACAGGACAGCTTGCTTTCCATCATCAGAGCTGCTCAGCCTGGCCCCACTCCCCAGGCACCGATGCTGGGAGAGCTCAGCTCTGCCCTCCTTCGCTCCTGCCTTCCCTCACACACACAGACTCTTGGAGCATCTCCAAGTGGAGACACTTGGAGCTCCTCCACACCTTTGGGCGACCTCAAGCTCAGTTCTCCTCTCTTTTGACAGAGCAGGAGCAGCAGATTAGACGCAGGCTGGGCACCTGCCAAGGGCTGGCAGCTGCTCCTGTCACCTGCTCACACAAAATGCCAGCGGCACTGGGCTGTCCCCCTTTGGCCACCCACAGCCAGGCCCCTCAGACCCAACTGCAGGGAGACAGTGGGAAGCGAGCAGTGACTCAGACAGCCGGAGGTGCCTGGGGCTGACTCAAACCCTGGAGCTCGGAAGCTGGGGGATATTAGTCGAGTGAATGCCAGTGCTCACGGGTGGTGCTTTCAGCACTAACCACTGTCCCACCCTGCAGAAGGAAATTTAAAAATAAAAAAAATAATAATAAATAAACCTCTGCTGGCTAGCTGGGAAACTCAGAACCCAGCACCTGCAGGGCAGACCTCCAGATGCAAACAGCTGTGCTGCTGGTGCAAGGACTGGGAATTGTGCTCCGTGCATCCCAAGGTGCTGCCGGCCAGCAGGGAGGCATCGAGGATGCTGATGGGAAGGCAGGCAGCGAGGGGGATGCCAGGGAGTTTGGGAGTTTCCTTGACCATGGCTGTTTTTCTCCTCTGCCACAGACTCCAGTCCATCCCTCCTACCTCTTCCACAGCACAGGTGTGGTTATTGCCCTACAACCGAGGAGATAAATCCATGAAAGGGGCCAGGCAAAGCAGAGGGAGGTGCAGTCGAATGATCACAAGCCAAGGGAGAGTTAGGACAGAGAGAGGGGCTCCCCAATCAGCTTGGCTGGGGCAGCACAGAAACACGGGAGCCCTCACTGGGGGACCCCAGACATCCTGGCACTGCCTTCTAGTTCCCAGCCCTTCCTAGCATCCCTGCCCAGCTTGTAGCCAGGCACAAACACCCATCCCAGCACAGCTGAATGAAGCACCACTGCAGGAGGTGGCATCTGCCCCTCTCTGTGCCTGTGTGCCAGCCTTCTTTGTCTCCTCAGCTTCTCCATCATGGGATCGTTAAGGTTGGAAAAAACCTTAAAGGTCAAGGCCAATACTTAACCCAGCCAAGCCCATAAATAAACCATGTCCCCAAGCCCCACATCTATACATTTTCTGAATGCTTTCCAGGGATGCTGATTCCACCACTTCCCCGGGCAGCCTGTTCCAGTGCATGGCAACTCTTTCAGAAAAGAAATTTTTCTTAATATCCAATATAAACGTCCCCTGGCACAATTTGAGGCAATTTTCTCTTGTCCCCTCGCTTGTTACTCAGGTCAAGAGGCAGACAACCACTACGCCCTCCTTCCAGGTGGCTGCAGAGAGCAATAAGGTCCTCCCTGAGCCTCCTTTTCTCCAGGCTGAGCCCCCCCAGCTCCCTCAGCTGCTCCTGATAGGACTCGCTCGTCCCTTGCCTGTCCCTTAGCCAGCGCTCGAGGGGGCAGCTCTCGATAGGACGAGCCCCTGGGGCCGCTCCCTGCCCCGCAGCCGTCCCGCAGAGCCCTCGGGGCCGCGCCCGGGGATCGCACCGGGAATCGCACCGGGGATCGCACTGGGGATGGTCCCGGGGGATAGCACTGGGGATGGCACCGGGGATGGTCCCGGGGGATCGCACTGGGAATGGCACCGGGAATAGCACTGGGAATCGCACCGGGATGGCACTGGGGATGGCACTGGGGGATGGAGCCAGGGGATAGCACCAGGGGATAGCACCAGGGGATGGCCCCGGGGGATCGCAATGGGGATGGCACCGGGATCGCACC
>VZTN01010349.1:5212-258222 GCA_013400515.1 Erpornis zantholeuca
TCCTCAGTGAAATCAGCAGGAAGGCAAAATCAACAGGAAGGCTCCTGCCATCTTTACTGGGATTTGGACCAAAGTGTGGGGTACCAATCAACCAACCAGTATAATCTTTACTCTGATTGAACATGAGTTTGGCTGGATGTGATAAATATGGCTTTCTGTTAAATGCCACAACCTTTTCTAGCAACAGGCTATAGAAGAAAGGCTTTCACCTAAAGAAAGGCTTCTGAGTTAAGAAATGAACTCAGTTAAGAGTTAAGTTCCTAGTGCTCTTACCTACCCTTAGCTTTCTGCTTTGTGCAGTGACTGAGGTGGGAGAAAAATAATATATAGTGGTACTTCCAGATTCATTTATTTGGAGAAAAAAGGCAATTGACAGAGCAACGTGCATTTGAAGCCAGTGAAAATATGCTGCTTTAGAAGAATATTAGACTAAGACTAGAGCTAGTTTCCTCAAGCTGCTGCTGCCCTGCAAAGTCAGTAAAATGTGAGGCTCTCTGCAAAGAGGAAGCATAAAGATCAGTAGTAGATAGTAGTAGTAGAGAGTAGTACATCATCAGTAGGATACTAACTTATTCTCCTGATAAAGATGAACAATGCCACCACATTTGGCCCATACTTTTTTGCTGTCTATTCTTGTCAAGAGAATGAAAGCTGAGTACAATACCAGAAACAAAGCTGCAGCTCTGCTTAAATAATTTCTGTGTATATTTTTCAACATTATAGTTGATAATATTTTTACAATACCTATGGTATATTTTTTTTTTTTTATACAGCATGTTAATTGATATGTTATTTTTTCTGCTTTGACAGTACCTTCCAGGTGTTTTGCAGAATAACCACAATCTGCTTGGAGAACTGCAGGCATAATTCATGTGATTCATCTTTTACCCTACATTTGTGAACAAGTCTCATCTGCCATTGAGCTGCTCAATTGCCTAGATTTCTAGGTCCTTCTGGGCTTTTTCGGTGTTCTTTAGGCATGATTAATGAAAGTAATTTTCACCATCCTTCTGTACTTTCTTTCTAGATCATTAATGTATTTAATACCAACCCTGAGAGAGATCCTTTGAGCATGTGCTGTAGACTTTTTATACTGTGAAAATTGAAAAGTCACTACTATGTCCTATTTTCTCTTTCCCAGCTGCTTTCTAATCCACTGCAGCATTTTCTCTCTCCACTTCACTAGCTTTCTTAATAGCCCCTTATGACAGACCTTTGTAAGGAGCTATTTGAAAGGACAGATAAATTATGCACTCCGTTTCTCCCTTGCTCACCACTTTGCTTGCAAGTTCAAATAATTACATGGGATTGAAAGGCATAAGTTTTTCTTTACATAAAGTTTGCTCCTGTCTTAAAAGCTTAAAGATTAAGTATTTTGTATTTCAGATGTTATTTATCAAGACAAGTGTTTCTTCTGAAAACAAAATAAAGAATAAAATTTCAGGAGGTTTACCACTAAGTCCTAGACACTACTGTGCAACATTTGCTCCATTTTTCTGCCTTTTTTTTTTTTTTTTTTAACATGAAGGGCATTCCTGTTAGCAGTTGTGACACTTGACACAGCAGCTGGAGGCCTTCTGAAAATTCTGGCTGTGCTCTCTGAACCTGGGAATGAATACTGTGTATCAGAAGAGCATACTCTTCTCCAAGCAGCCAGTCTGCTCTCAGAGCACAACACTGGGGTTCGGCAGATTCCTACGGCAGGAAATGAGACTTACACAGTCAAACTTGGTTTCTGTCAAACGGTACAATGGGAAAATGAGACTTTTTCTTTTCTTCCCACAACTACACAGAGCTAGCTGACTTGGATCCAAAGAGAACCTGAGACGAATCAGAACTGAAATGCTTGGTGGGAAAAAGATCATTTTTAGATTTGAAAATTTGGCTGGTAGAGGATCTTGGTCACTTTTTGCAGAGCAAGGAGCAATAGCAATTTCATATGTTAACATGTTCTTTGAAAATGCCTTCTTGTTTTAAGGACACGAATGTTTCTGTTACTCTTACTAAAACTGGGCCAGGTTCAGTAGAATTTAAATATGTTGGGTCAAGCCTAATCTTCAATAGTTAAGAGCCCTGAGAGACACTTACAAGAGTGTCTGAAAAGTTGATTTATATAAGGTTGATGCCAAAGAAATTGTTTTATTGTTATCTCTTAAGGACAGGCCATACAACTTAACTTATACAAGGTGATAATTGATAATACTGATTGAGTCCCATTTGTAAACCAACCTAGAGTGCAAAATCTCAGCAGGTGCTCCTCCAATGTAAATGTCTGTGAATGGCATTGCTGTTCTTTCATTGTCCACGCTTTTTATATGTCTTCTGTCTACTACCAAGATCATCTTCTTGGAATTGTGATATATAATAGAAATCTGAAAAGAAAAGCATGTGCTTAAAAATGCCATCTTTTATAAGCTGTAATGGTGATCTTGCAAAATTTATTGCATCTTTATATCTTTTTGTTTGAAAAGTTCCTCCCATTTATCAGAGAAGTTGTTTGTAAACTGGGAGAGCCTGATAATGATTAGCAGTAGGCAGCTTGTTTCAATGTCACTATTTCTCTGATGACTGAATCCTCAGGATATTTCAATTATGAATAAAGCAAATGAAAGTACTCATGTTGAATTCTGCACTGTGGCAAACAGATAAGCTCCATAAACTTCAGAATGCTTCCTTGATTTATCCAAGAAGTTAGGGCATACTTCTTAAAAAAATCATTGTCAAAGCATAAAAAGCTTAATTGTTCTCTGCTTAAACAGGAACAGAACTGTGGCTGTAGTTTTGGTCATGAATCAGACTTTGAATTTACATCAAGTAAAAGGCAGGAGAAGCAAATCACTAAGGGGATTTGCTGCTGTGACAGTTATGCTGGCTTAAGGCAAATTCCCTGAAACCAAATACAAGTAGATATTTTACATCTGCCAAATTCCATAAAATATTGTGCATATATAGAGGGTTGCTACCAAAGCAACTTTCTTTTCAAATGAAATGGGAAATGCCATAATTCTTGTAATACAGTGCATAACAACTAAGGTGGTCAAGTTAATGTAATGACATGCTTTTATTTGAGGGAAGTTTTATATTTGAAGTAGAGAGTTGTCCTTGATATAATTTAATTTTGAATTAGTAAAACTTTTTCTCCCATGTAAATGGTCCTGTCCTTGGCTAGTAATGTACACAAACTGTCTACAAGCACTGAGAGGTGAGGAGGCAGGGAGAGCTTTCCCTTTCCTTTGCTCGGTACCGCTGGGACTTTCATGCATTTTACTCTTCTGCCTGTTCTACCATATCATCACCTGCACCCTCATCCTTTTGCTTCTGTCATGGGTGTTGGAGCAATTATCACTGCTTGTTGGTCAAATGGCTGTGATAGTAACCACATCTGTACCTCATGAAATTTAGCATCGTTAATCTGAGCCTTCTTCATGGAGTCCTCGAGAAGCACAGGGCCACTGCTGAAACCAAAGTCATAGCGGAGGTACAAGAAACCATTGTGCATCTCTAGGCTGAAGAACATGCTCTGTGTAAAGCAAAACAGCAGTCAGAAAAGGACTATGTGGCAGCAATTTCATAAAATTAATAAAAAGAGTTATGAAACTAACATTGAGAAAAGCATGGTGGGAAATAAATTTTTATTTGCAAAATTATAACACAGTTTCTATATTATTATATTTATAATATATGTGTATGTATATATAATATATTTATAATACATATGTGCACATGCACATATAATTGTTTTATAAGTGGCAGTTTTTGGTGAACTGTTTCCCTATAGAAATAGTATTCGGTACAACAGTGATGTCACTATTCTTTACCAGCAAGGTATTCCTGATGCAAACACATCTATTCACTGTTAAAATAATAGCACATGCCCTAAATGAAAGATATTATACTGGTAAGAGCAATGTTGTGCTAAAATGGCTGTATCTGCATTAGCAGCTTCTATCACCTGTAATGATGTAATCGCTCAGGATTTTGTTTTTTCACAGCCCTGATCAGCACTGATGTATTTACTGAAAGCTGAGCAATAGCTAGAGTGTATTTACCATGTATTTGGTTTCTAGAATTCCTGACTGTTCCTACTTTATGGTTCAGTTTCTGTTCTGTGGCTGGGTGACCTGAACTTTATAAACAGGAGCTGTACTTTTGAAAATCTTTAGGGAGTACTTGAAATGAAGATCTGCATCCTAGAATCAGTCTTGTTCCAAAACTGAATGTGAGGAAACAAAAAGAACAGTTTACAGCAAATGTGCATCTGGATTAATGCTTTCAATGCTAATGTTTGATCTTTTCTCCCAGTGTTCATGCCTAATGGAAACTTGGGAACAATTATTCTCAAAACACTACGGCAGGCCAAGGACTGCTCTCTTTGACATAAATGAGTCCACCTTCAGAAGTCACTACTTAAAGAAGTAAGAGTAGGTTTTAATCCAGCACTTTTAAATGAAACTGCAGTTTGGGTTTGTTCTGAACAGCTTAAACTTGAAAATGAAATAAGGATTACATTCAGAATATTTATGAGCTGTCTTTGCAGAATTGAATAATGGACCAGCTTACACAGAGTTTCTAAAAGTGCTTGTGAGCAGGCATGGTCTCCCACAGCTGATATCCAACTTGATTGCAGTTTCCACTGACAAACACAAAGTGCATACATCTCCAAGAAACCTCTAGGTGCTTTTGCTTGGAAGAAAAATAAGTTCTCTGCAATAAAGGCACTTAAACCTTTAACAGCAGCTGCTTAGTCAAAGCCTCCTAAGGATGAAGGTTAGTGGTAGCATGCTATGCTGCAAAGCAAATTGCTTCCCACAACCCTCCTCTGGAAGTGACTCTAAAGGTAAACACTAGAGAGTAGCTCTTCTAATAAGAGTGGGGTTTTTTTCTCCTAACTGCTTAAAGCAGTGTTACATGTAGGTGTCTAGACAAATGCCTGTCTGTGGACTGCATCTGCATAGAGAAACATTTTCTGTGGCTTTACTAGGCTGTAATCCACACAGGGCTTGGGAGCTTGATGTGAAAATGTCCAAAGACCAAAAAAAAATCCATTTGTCTTCAGAGGATATTTTCATGTCTTCGAACTCCTACAGAGGTGGCATCACACTCACACTTCTGAAATGCTACTGAGATTTGGAACAAGCCTTTTTATATTTGGACTGCTTTCTGTTTCCAGTAACTTAAGTATTTAATTCTAGTACACCCTGAGGCACAGTTATAAAGTGGCAGCTACCACAAAGTGGTTGCTTTTTGGGAGTTACTTTACAGAAATTTCCTATGGCTTTGATTGTGCATTCACATTTAAATGTGAACAACTGAGCTTAACTGGAGTCTCTCTTGAAGTATCATCACAAGGATATGACCAGTTTGAAGTCCTGACTGTCTCTGGATAAAAGCAGAGTCCAACTCAGGGCCTCAGCTTCCCGAGGCTTTTGCACCTAACCTTTAGTTTCCTCCTAATCTGTACATGCACCAGACAAACACAAAGTATTTCCTCTTTCCAGAAGTTAAATGTGAGGATGTAAGTATTTTGGATTTTCCAAGATAGTCTGGCGAACTTGTGGTGCTAATGGATAAAGGGTACCAGCAGGCCTTGGTACTCACCCCATTAATCATCAGCAGAATCAATCCATTGTCTGTAGGTGTTCGAACTTCGATGTCAAATCGTGTCACCTGGCTGAATTTTCCCCTTCTCTCAATGTTTCTTGCCAAGGCATAGCCAGAGCCATCAAAGAAATAGCTTACAGCCCGGCTCTGAGTGAAAGCCAACTTATCTCTATGAAAAAACGAGCAAGGAAGGATTAGTTGGCATGTACCCATTGCAATTTAGAGGAAATTAAAAGCCTTTACATACTTTATTGAAATAATTGTTCTTCGGCTTCTGCCTGGCAATGGTGAGACTGATGGCTTTCAAATTTTTCCTGGAAATTTTTTTCCTGAAAAACAGTCTCTAGCTTTGAAGGTGCATCTAACTCCTTAATCATTACACAATGCTTTTATCCTGTGCCATGGGTAGAGGACAGGAAAATTCTTTTCTCATCCTTGTAAAGTGACAGGCCCATGGCAGTTCTTCATTATAAGGATGCACAGATATTTCTATTAAGAGCTTGCCCAGTTTGTGCAGAAATCCACAAGATAAATATAAATATAAATATAAATATAAATAAACTTGTCGATGCAATTAGGAGCTAAAAGCGACCAAGTTCCTTCTGGGACAACTAAGTATCACCCTCACTTTTTTAATCTCAAGCAAGAATGCGCCATCAGGGCCGGCACTTGTAACAAACGGGAGCGGCAGAGTGAGGATGGGATTGTCCCCTACCTGGCACAAGGTGGCGATGTGGTGGTGTCGATGTTATAGACGTGCTTGAAGTTGTACAGGCTGATCACATCGTCGTTCAGGGTAGCCAGTTCCAGGCAGCCGATGAAGCCAGGTAGGTCTAGGCTAGGAGGGAGCTGTGCAGAGGACAAGGAAGAGTAAAAGGAGAAAGGTGACACTTTTTTAGTTGGGTATTCTAAGAGCATTTGTGCCTGGGATCAGCTTTGTTCACGTGGAAATTGTATATTCAAAAAGTAGGTTGGTGCTACTGTGAATAGTCTTAACAGTCCTTACCATGGTGTGGCCTTTGGGCTGCAAGTGAAAAGGGAGCACATAAATGGTCTCACAGTGAGAAAATTAGGCCAGGTAAGGCAACTGCAAACAAAAACTTCTTTTGTAGTTTTGATGGGAGCATGCTTGGAAATGGGAAAAAGGCTAAGATTTGACTAATAACAAAGCTTACTGAATGCGTTTGAATCTCTCAGTAGATATTTAATATCTAATGTATAGATATCCTTCACAGCCAGAAAAATAACTTCATACCATAATTAAAGAGACAGAGATGAGAGAGCACTTTAAACCCAGGAGACTGGGATTCAAAATCTGTGCCAGTGGGTAATCCTCAGTAGGTATTATTTTGAACAGTTAGCAGGATGTAGAAACTTCTTTTAACAAAGGTCACTGCAAAAGGAATTTAAATAGCCACACTGGTGAAGGGAAAAATACTAAAGAATAAAGCTGTCAGACCCAGAGCATTCTTTTTATATTAAAATATTCTGCCCTGTGGAACAAGTGTGATAATAATAACACCTCTTGAACTTCAGAATTTGATCACTGTGAGTAGCTTTTCTTCATCTTCTCATTATTTCCATTTTCTTAGGATGTTAAAATAATGGTATTACAGTAATGTAGAATATAAGTAGCTGTAAAAGAAAATTACATTCTTATCTGCATCACAGATATATTTGGTAAATGATGCTGCTTTCTCTTTTCCTTAGTTTCTTTTACTATTCTTTTAAGTTATGTTAAGCATGAGAATTCTAGTGGTTAAGTGGTGCATTTCATATTTGCAAAATATGTTACAGGGAAGCAAAAATCTTTTAACAAATCAGACTGTACGTTAATAAGTGAAAATGTGAGGTGTCTTTTTCTAAAGGGGAAGGGATGCATATACTTATCAATTAATACTATGAATTATTTTCTTCCTATTTCTCTTCCCATTTTACTTCACTCTTCTTTTTTCTCTTTCCTCTGCTCTGCTCTGGAACAGACCTGGAGGGTTCATTTTCTGGATGACTTTTTTTTTTTTTTTTTTTTGGTGTGTGTGTGTGTGCAAATACAATTCAGTCTTCAGTCCTATTCCCAGACAGTTTGCAAACAGGGCTCAGTAATCTAAAATTCAGACCACGGCATATATCTAGTTGTCTCAACATTGCAAATCTCAGGAATGCATAAGTATTGAGATAATCTTTCTTTGTTTTTATATTGTTAGGAGAGCTGCTTGTGGATCAGTATTAGGATCTTTTTAGCACCCTCTACAGTTAGCTTAAAGAATTTAGCATTCTCTAAAGTCTTTCCAGGTATGTTATTTAGCCATGCAGTTCACAGCCAAGATTTTTTTAGCAAAAAATCTTGTAGCAATCGTAGCAATTTTTAAATCCCCAAAAGAGGAACTGATATGTTCACAGAAGCAAGAAAGTGAGGTGTAAATTCATGCTGACTATTAGGAACTAGACTGAAGCAACTGTCTCACACAGGCCCTCAGATATTTTGCACAGGCAGCTTTTCATGCTGTTACAAGGCTGGATTTAAACCAGTGATAATTTAAATTCAAACAAATTACTATGTTTTTACACTAGAACCTAATATTAACAATACATTGCTTTTCATTTTTGTGACAGTTGTAAAGGAGACATTCTAAGTGCCAAGAATTCATTAGCATTGAAAAAGACTGGTAGCCCACAAGCTTTGTTAAGTTGGACTAATTGGCCTTTTTATATGCATGCTACTTAACAACTAGCAACTCTTCTTTTTATTACTTTTCATGAAACTTGAACAACAGCCAACAGAAACCTGATCATCTTACTGTAGGACAAAATATGCTAGTGGAAAACTTCTTCACCATGGTTGAAAGATGGAGTCCTAAGATGATAAATGACTAAATAAGGACTTTATCTACCATTTCTGTGATTAAATGGAAGCCCAGCAAGGTTTGTTTGCACTACTTAGTTTTGAGTAGAGAATATTTATCTGACCAACCTTGAACCCTGGAGGCACTCCACCAACATAGAAAACAGCATTTGCCGGATCCAAATTGAGAAGGGAGCTGGGACCAAGGACCTCGCCCTTTTTGATGAATTTTTCTTCAGCTGTGCTGCTAAGACTGGGCACGGTTAAAAACATTTTGCCATGTCTTCCGATCCTGCAGAAGAGAATTGTAAGAGAAGAGAATTTCATGTTGACTAGAATTACAAAAGAACCAGCAAGCCTCCAACTCCAGGAAGGGTTTTTATTTCTACTAGCATAGAAGGCTAGTAATCAGGAGGAAAAAACTGGGAGGGACCACAGACACTATCCCTTTCTCCTTGTGGCCCTTTGGGTCTTGGCTCTTCAAAAGCAGAGAGAATTTCCATTTATTTCAGCAGGAGTAGAACCAGACACTGAAAATTCCTGATGGGCAGTTCTGACACAGCCTTTTCTGCTTGATTTTTCCTATTAACTGTTTGATTTTGGGGAAACACAGGTTATCACTTTACCTCTCAATTTTGATGATGCTGAAGTAGGAAGGCCAGGTGCTGACTGGCTTGGCATCCAGAGGTATCTCCACGTCTTGGCCCCCCAGATTATAAATGTACACAAGGTTGTCATTTTTAATTGCGAGACCAATGTAATGTTTTGCCTAAAACACAAATGGAGAGAGATGTTAGACATACAACATTGAAAAAGATTTAATGCAGAACAATAGTAAAGTGTGAGCTTTGATAAGCTGAATGTTACTAAGTGTTACTTCAAATGTTGCTAAAAGTTATTTAAATAGAAGCAAAAACTTAATTCTCTAATTGGTTGCTCTCACCACATAAAACTGTACGGAAAAAAGGCCTCTGATATTTTACTTTATATCCATTTTGACTGAAGTAAATTCAAGGTCATGAGATCTCCTCTGACCATGAATTAGTCATGTTCAATGGGAAGCTGTTCATCACCATTTAGTGTGCAGTGCCATATGCAGGAAATAGTCTAAAGCCTAGGTATTATGCTGCAATTAAATATTCTGCCAGGAGGTGTTTCATTTGATTTATATTCAGTAGACATTCTTTTTAGGAAAGCTTAAAAATGAAAGCCTGCCACTTTACCTTCCCAAGTAATAGATTGGCAGGATGATACCTGGCTTGTGAGTTGTGATTTTTTTTCTTTTCAGAACCACAGTTTAAAGAACAATAATTTCAAAGTGGTGATCAACAGAGTGTACAACAGCAGCACAAGCCACAGATAAAGAAGCCTGCTTATCTTGTGGGCCTGTGACCTCAGAGATTTGGAGTTGAAACTGTCAGCAGCAAAAACTGATTAAAGCATATCTCACAGAAGCCAGGCAGGTGACATTAACTGCTTCAGAGCACCTTGGTACTGGCAGAGGAGATAGCAAGTATGGCTTGCAGCAGTGGTAATCAAAGCAGTACTTGCCAGGCAGTATAATTTGCTTTTTAGAGGCAATCCCTCATTGTTTGGGCTGTCACAAATCTCAAGGACAGGGGTCTCAAGAATCCTTGCTCCTTGCTTGCTACAAAATAATGATGGTCATAGAGTAGACCCCTCTAATTTTGAAATATGAAGAAACAGTGAGAGGAAAACCTGAGGGCAAATAAATTTCAAATCTATTTCAATTTTTTTTTAATATATACATAAAAATTAACTGGGTTGTTCTCTTACATTTTTGTTTCCAAGGTACAAAATGAATCTGTCTGGAGATGCTGCCAGTTGTGGGTTGTCTTTGTGAAGCTTTATATACAAGCTCATGGAAGTGAAAGATTTCAGTTCTTCCACGTTGATCTTTGGATTGACTTCAACAGCTGATTGGCCTTCAAACATCATTGAAACTTGGACCTGCAGTAGCAAGTGTGCAAAGTGAGACACATATTTGTTGCCTGGGGTCATTATTTGAGGTAAGTGTGTGCCAGTACTGAGCCAGCAGCCTTCCTTACTGCAAGAGTGGCATTGGCACCTATATATTGGCATGTAAAATCGTATGTTTGTAACTATCTTTTCTGGAAAGCACCATAAAGAATATGGAGGGGATTAATTTTAAAATTAATTAAAGGTCCTAATTAATTCTGCTTAAGCATATTCGTAAAGTAAATTAAATTTCAGTGGGAGACAGATGTGTGCTTAGTTGAATCAGGGCTCCATCATTATGTACAGCACATAATGAAATTCTTACACAGCTATAAAATTTCTGCCCATAATTTATTTCTTTGCTTTGGGAGTAGTATGACCATTTTGTCTTAATGAGTAATCCTGTTATATCACTGAATCTACAGTGATATTTATGAGATGCTAATAAAATTATAAAACAGTTCATTTTAGTTCAAAATGCTTGCAATGTAACTGACATAATGTTTTAAAGTTTAAACACAGTATACCTGAATCACAAAATGTATTTTAAAGAACAGTCAAGCACTACACACAAACTGACTTTTCCTTTTTGAAGTTATATTCCAGCACTGTGAACATAAAATAATGTACTGAATTTTTATTTCTCTTAATGAATTCAAATATACTATTTTAATTTTTGACCTTGTTTATTTTGTTATAGGAAAAAAACTCATTATTTATGTATGTAATGAAAGTGGTTTTTTCTCTATTAAATATGTGTGAGCCAAAGATTCTCTTACCCTGCAGAAAATTAATTCAAAAGAAAAAGAAAAAAGAAATGCTGTCATCTCAGAAAAGCTTACATTAAATTGCTATAATTATTACTCATGGTAATTAGCCTTGTAGGTAATTTGCTCACAGATTGTAGGTAATTAGGTTTTGTTGTTCTGGCCATCTTATTCATTGTGCCCAGATCTTTATTATCAAGTTGCTATTGCAGTAACAACAATCTACCATGAATACTATGATAACATTGACTGCTTGCAAATTGTAACTGTAAAGATTTTAATGACCTCCATGGTGCTTTGTTCATCCAGTTTTGGAGGGGTGACAATGCCCAGGTTTGGGCTTCTAGCATAGCCCAAGGAAATGGAGGTTATAGTAAGATTTGATCCTTAGCACTAGTAACCAAGAGTTACCTTGCTTGCTACACTCCTGGTTTGAGCAATCAACTCTCTGATCCGCTGAATGCTGGAAGAAATATTGTTTGCTGGTGCCTTCTGCTCTACTCTGCGCAGTTTGTCCAGGAGTTGTGGGAAAACTTCTGTGAGTTTCTTCACTGCAGTTAGAAAAGAAGAGACAGCTTTTATTTTCCTCCTTGAAACATGGTTTTTATTCTCTTAATTTAACTCACCTGTCTCCTTCTGCTTTCCAAACAAATCGTAGGCATGATGTGTGAGAGGCAGTGATTTCAGGAAGGTTAGTGATTTCTAAGTATCTAGTCTTGCTAAAGATGTTGGAAATAAGTTTGCACAAAGGAGATTATGTTTTCTTAGGACTCATAGGTAATACTGTGGTGTGTTACCTCTGTAATACTTTCCTCAAGGAGCTCTGCAAACATTAATAGTTTTAGCCTTTTAATCTTCCTTCAAGACAAGTAAGTGTTAAGCCTATTTTACAGATATGGCAACTGGAGCAGAAGGTTTGTTTGTTCAGCACCTCACTGAATATCTGTGGCTGACCTGGAACTGCATCTAAATAGTTATGGTTCATGAGCTGTTCAAATTTACTGCAGGGGAGATGTATGTGTTGTTTTCCTCAGCTTTCAGCTGTGAGCATCTCCCAGAGGTCATCACCCAGATAGCAGAAGTGGCTGCAGAGGAGATGTGTTAGCTTGTGGCTCACAGTCCACTCTCATGACAGAAACACTGCCACTTTCATGCTGTCGTAACATGCCCCTAGTGTACAATAATAGAAGACCTTAGACAATGATGATGATGATGTATGTGTACCTAAACTGTGCTTAGTACCTGCCCCAGCCCTTGTGATTGGTAACCTTGTCAACTTTCTTGCCTGCCTTTGCCGGGAGTCATGAATTAGAGTCTTGGACTTTTACTGCTGTGTCTTCTGGTGGTACCTGTGCAAGTGTCATGGTTAGTGAAGGGAAATGCAGGGACTCTCTTGTGTTCGATGTGAGAGAAGTCCTTTCCCAGAAAGATAAGCAGAAAAATTATCAAGAAAGAAAAATAACTACCCTTAATTATAATCCAATTCCATCACATCAGATTCCAATGACACGTTACCCTTTGAAGGATATTTACACATCACATCATTTTTCATCTTTAATTAAATGTAGGTACAAGTAGCTGAGTATAATGAAATGCGATTTTAGCTGCAAGCTACATGCATATAAGAAAGATCCAGGATTCAGAGTTAATTTTTAATGACACTGATTCACTGTAAAGGTTAACACCAGATTTGCAGGCTTTGCAGTTATACTTTGGGGGTTGTCCACTTGCACCTACCTGCTCTTGTGTTCTTCCCATCATATTTTTACCTTTGTCTGAGAATCATAGAATGGCTTGGGTTGGAAGGGACCTTAAAGATCACCTAGTGCCAATGCCCCTCCTGAGGGCAGGGACACCCTCCACTGGCCCACATTGCTGATAGCCCCACCCAGCCTGTCCTTGAGCATTCCTGGATGAAGACTGCAGAGAGGCAGGCAAAGGGGCTAAGCCTCAGATGTGGGAGACTGTATAGAAAGCAGGGGAGGAGGAGCAGACTCCAATCACTTTTCTGTTCTTCCAGTCTATATTGAATAAAGACTGAAACTGCTCTCAGTCTCATTCATATCCACTCAGAGTATGAGAAGACTCCATGGAGTCCTACAAGTGTGCTTGTTTTCGGATAGAGTGAAAAATCTGTGTTTGCCAGTCCTGTCCCGTCTCTGCTTGGCTGTTGTCATTTGTGTTTTACTTTCCAAGTTCAGTCTAGGAGTGGTCCATACAGAACTTAAGACTCTCCCATTAGTCCTGGAAGGCCTTATGTGCTGGTACTTAGTAATCAGCTGTTCTATATAAAGCTTAATTTACATAAAAATATCATTATTTTAGTGACTCATCAAAGAATTAGAGTAAATTTTGGGTGAAAGGGTGATTCCAGAATGTATTAAATTTTCTTCTTAAAAAACCCCAACAAACCCCCAGTCAACTTATAGGAAGTTTTCTTTACCTTTTTTTCTTTACCTATTTTTTTGGCAAAAATACTGCAAGCTCAGAAAATAATTTAGTAAATTTTAACCACTTGAAAAAGAATTGCAACTGAATTGGAATTGTGTTCGATATGGTATCTCAAAACCTGGGTTTTCTGTTTGAAAGTTGATGTATTAAACTTTCAATGCTACTATAACATGAAAACACAAAAGCAACACCTGTAACTACTAGAACTATTGTGAAATCTCATTATAAATATCTTCCACTTGTCCTTTATATGGCATTCTTCAACGCAGAAGAACATTAGCTCTGATTTTAGTCTTTGGGATGAAGGTGAGAATTGAAAGGAAAGCTATTCCCCTACCCAGTGATAAAATATAAAAAAGAATAGAAGGGATTCTGTTAAGGAGGAAATTCTTTGACTATAACCTTCCAGACACTTTCCCCTCTCATGTTTTCCTTCCAAAACTGTCACCCTCTCTGCTGAAGTCCTCCAGTTCCCTGCACAATGGCAACATGGGCTATTCTCAGACAAATTGCACAGCCAAGACATGCTCTCACCCTTCCAAACACCAAGTGCAAACTTTATTGAAGGGCAATGCAGACATGCCAGCTTAGAGGCTTCAGCTGCTCTGGTAGTTTTATTGGCAGGAAGATTGGGTGTTTTGGTGTTCCAGGCACCTGTCTGAACATTTGTTGTGACTTTCCTTTGGACTTTGATGGACATCCTTCCTGTCAGATTAACCTCTCCTGGTGGAATACACGGCTGATCTGGGAACATTCCACCATGCCTGGCATGCCTACATCTGTCTTCCTGGGCTGTGAATCACAGCCACATCTGTCTGGAGCACTACCTGTGCCAGCTTTCTTTGTAGCACTGATCTCTTTTCTCAGCTATTTCCACCTGACATTTCTGGCAAAAAACCCTCATCATACCTTAAAACAAACAAATCAAATGCCTTCCGATCAAAAATGCCATGGAAAAGCTTTCTCCACAAATGTAATAGGGCACACTTTGCTGTAGGTTGCCCATTAGCATCCATCCAACAGGTAGTTTGTGGTCAGCAGCCCCTCCAGGCACTCGGATATGAACACAGTATTTCCAAGGTGACTCCCTACCGGCAAACTCCCTGTCACAGAGAAGATATTTTTTCCAGGCACGTCACCCATGGGCTGTTCTTGTTCCTTTTTGGGAGCATAACCAAGGAAGAGCTGCCCCATTTTGACTCTATTCACCCTTACGGAGCACCTCAAATGCTGCTGGAAATATTTCTTCCAGTACAACAGCTAGTATGAGCAGATTTCTTTGCATTCTGAATGTCTGCTGGCATTTTGAGCATGAAGAGCCAAATGCAGCCTGTGTTGCTGCTCCATCTACTAAGCTGGCACGGGTAAATGTTAATTGTAAATCAAGTGTAAAGGTGAATTAAAACAAGGACCTTCATGTGTAAACTATAGCACATTGTTTCTCTTGGATGTTTTTCATCACACCATTCACTCCTGTGAGGCCAATCATATCCACCTTTACATTATTTTACGTGGGAATTAGAGCCCATAGCCCAAACTGTGCTCTGTGGTGATCAAAAACGTTTTACAGCAATGCAATGCAATACAAGTGCAGTTATATTAACTACACTCTTATGGAGCTCTGTGCAGTGACTAACAGTGAGCTTGCCTGTTCCCAGAGGGAGCGATTCACTGCTCCCTTTCAACAAAAAGCTCAGAGAAATCTGTGTTTCCTCCAGTTCTGGAGCCAGAAATTGGGATATTGAATAGCACTGTATTTCTTCTTCTGAAGGGAACCACTTCCACATCAGTTCTTGGGACCACTCACTTAACCAAAAATACTAGGGCTAAGGGTCTTATTGATCATGGAAAATAACATGACACCTGGGATTCCCCAGCTGAGAGGGAAGAGTGTGACTTTGGAACACTAGAAGCAAAACATTGTTTGGTACTCATAACACCATTTGCAGTGAAGTGACACTTGAGTTGCAAACTTACTGACAGAAAGAGAAGGGATTTAGGGCAGTAGGCTTTAGAGTAGTTCAGACTTTCTGGAAATGGAGTCAATGGAGTTATGGACTTTCTCTAGGGCACTTTTAGGAAGCAAGACATCACTGAACAGGTCTGGAGCTGATGGTACATCAAAGGTGTGAAGGAAATGAATTATTCTGGATTTCCAACCTCCCTAGCCATAAATATCTTATGATTAGTGAGCCTCCTGAGCAGAGTCAAGAATACACGGAGCAATAATTAGTGGTGCTTGTAATCAATTTTTTATTCCAAATATTTTAATTTCTAGACTGATTATTTTCTTCCCCAATTTTTCTTTTCCTTCTTTCTACAGTCACTTCATTTCAGTTTCATCTTTCTGCCTCTTTTTCTACTCTTGCCTGTTTATTTCAATTTTGTATCCTGCCTTAGCTTTTTTTTTGTCATTTTGCTTTAAATTTTTCATAATAAGTTTTCCAATGTTTCCAGTAATAAAAGTGGAATTACTGTGATGCTTACAAGCTTCCCCAGAAACCAGCCTGCTTAAATATTTTATTTCCTCCTTTATCCTCTTTGACCCCTTTGTTTAGACTACAAGTTCACCAAGTGAGGGACCATTTCTCCTCCATGTTTGTACTCCTGAGGACAAAGGGGCTCTGTTTTCAAATGCCTCTCAATATTAAAAAACAAACAAATGAACAAAACTAAATCACCAATCATAACAGCAAGAAGTGTTTAAACAAGCTGTTTACCATTCAGTGTGACCTTGGTACCCTGATAAAAATGAATTAAACATCAGTAAGTCTTCAGCACTTCAATGTTTAGGTAATTTTTAAAAATACCTGAGAATCCAATGGATTTTAAAATGTAGTCAAGACACTAAACAACTGCAAATTTTTGAAATTTTTCATGAAGATAAAATGCTAGAAGGTTGTATGCAATGAATATGCAATGTAAACAAATCATACAACATGATATCATGATGATTCCCTGATTTTTCAATGCTGATGAATGGCAAACTTCAGGTCACCGTACCTGCATCCCCAGCTGAATGCACAGCACTGTCATATGCCTCTGAATTGTGCTGGAAGTCCTGCAGGTTTTGGGACCACAACCTCACGTTCTCATCCATGGGGGTTGTAGCCTGTGTTACTGTGGTGGTAGCACTTAGAGCCTCTGCAGTCTTCATCTGAGCTTGCTCCAAACGCTTTCTGGCCTCAGCTACAGAATAAATAGGGAATGGTAAGAAATTAACTCTTTCAAATATTCAAGCTCATTGTGTGTCCCATCCCTCCCTGCTCTCTGTCTTCCCCCTCATTTTTCCCTTCTTCCCTCCAGTTTATTTACACTGAGCATTTACATATGGTGTCATATGGAATGGAATATTCTTTTGGTCAGTTGGGGTCAGCTGTGCTGGCTGTGCTTCTCCCTAACTTCCCATGCATCCCCAGTCTCCTCAACAGCATGGCAGTATGAAAAGCAGAAAAGGCCTTGGTTCTGTGTAAACCCTGCTCAGCAGCAACAAAATCATCTCCGTATTATCAGCTCCATGTTCAGCACAAATCCAGAGCACAGCCCCATACTAGCCACTGTGAAGAACATTAACTCTACCCCAGCCAAAACCAGCTCAAGGTTCAAGAAGAATGTTAGTAATTTCAGTGGCAAAACATTTAATTTCATTATGAAAGTGCTAAGGCTGGATATTTGCTATCTAGGTCTACTAGTTTCAGTCAAACTTTTCTAAGTGTCCACAGTGCTGAACTCCTAATAGCAACTTCATATCCATATTCAAAGATAAAAATATGCTCTTGAATGTATGAAGATAAAGCATCATAAAGGTAAAGTTCCTGTTCCAACCTGTCTCTGCTGACTGCATTTTTGCGATGGCTCTCATCAGTTGGCTCCGCAGGGCACTCATTCTGGCAAAGGTGCCATTGACTTGCCAGCTGGTGTCTGCAATGGTATAACCACTGCCTGTGGGGAGAAAAGGGGAGGTACAGCTCAGAGGCATCAAGGTGGCAGCTAAAAAGGTAAATTCAATCCTGGGGTCGTATGTTGTTAGGCATTTAATGTACCATAGACTGTATACCATGGCCCCTTTTAATTTAGGACGTACTTGCACTCTTGACTTTGAATAATCTAAAGGAAAAAGCAGCCCTGCAGCACCCCTGCTTGCCACAGGGGGTCTTACAAAAACCTGGAGAGCTGTATTTCAGTCAGTACTCTTTCTCCTTGCTTTACCAGAAGTGCTGAGAATAGCTGCAACTAGCACACAGGAAAAGTTTTAAGGAACTCAAATGGTCCTGAAAACTTTAAAAGGTAATTCTGTAATTCAAGAGCTTTCTTTCATTTATAGTGAAGAAAGGATAAAATACTTTAACCTTTATTATTATCCTCCACTAGTGAAATCCAGCTTTCTGAACCCTTAAACTGCTTGATTTGATTTTAGTTGTACTACTTAATTGGGTATATTTATTAGTGAACAACATTTTGCAGGGTCACATATTTAAGCAGTAGTTGCATCTGAAATGCACTTTTCATGAATGAAATAAATTATCAGTATCCAGCAGGATGACAAAACATTAGCTACTCAAACTGTGCCCTCAGCCATTTCAAGTACTTTGTGTGGTAAATTCAATCAATAACCTATTCTCTTGCAGCAGTAATTCTGCTTAGTGATGTGCTTTTGAAATTTATTTTAATGCATATGGATGTAAGCTGAATTGGAAAGTAGAAATGATGTATATTTACTGTCATGTGCTGTCCGTTGTAGCTGCATGGCTCGGATGAGAAGTTCTTCACTTTTCCCTTTATGGTAAATGACCTGAGTATCAATTCCAACTGCAGCCTACAAGCATGTTCCAAAAAAGAAAGTCAGAGTACTGCTTATCAAATATTCTGATTTATTGTTTTGAATTGTGGACATTTTACCTGCATATAAATGCAACTGCAAAGTCACTGCAGTTTCATTTGCTTTGTTAACATTTAAGATTATCAGTTGGATTGGAAAAAAAGTCTGAAAAGCAACATTCTCTGTTTTAAGGAAGTTTAGAGAAATATATTGCTTTCCAAGCAACACTACTGAATAACAAAGATGGAGGAAATCCTCTTAATTTATCATCTCCAGTATAGTCAATGTGACTGAATGCTGCATGTTATTTAAGTGCTGTGACTGTTCATTTCTACTGCCATCTCAGACAGGTGGTGAATGCTTTCACTTCATGGGGAGCTGCCTCTCAGTCTGCAGTAGTATGCTGGGAACAGAGGGCTGGACTTGAAATCCCATAGCCCTCTGGGGTTCAGCCCCTTTAATCTACCCAAATCCTCTTGCTATCCCACTAATAAATTGCTGGTAAATGGCACATATACACATTGGTAACTATAGGCATACAAAAAATAAGTGTAAAATATTTCAGAACAGTAAGGCCAGAGGCAAAATTAGCATCCTTATCCTTACAATGAGTGTGTGGGCTTTGTCCCATTTCAGCCTGGTTTTCTATGGGAAGCAGTGATGTCTTGACCATATTTCCTGCCACATGGCACTGAGTGAAATAGGAGGGCTCAAGCACTAAATGCCAGCTTGGGTTCCTACAGGAGTAGGGAGTTGTCTGGAATTTCACAGAAATGTCTCAATGTGAGTGACAACACAGAGCAGCATCACCCTATGGGATAGTGACAGAAGAACCTCTTGTGTCTTTTCAAACACCAGGGGACTTCAAACTGGAAGTATAATTAACTATATGGGATTTAATTCAGGAAATTTAAGGGAAAAAAGTGCAGTGAGAAGTGGTTAAGCTAAATTTGGCTTTTCTTTACACATAGGTGTAGAAGTCCCTGAAGCATTGTAAACTAAAAGCTGCTATTATGAAAATTACTTACATCCTTGACCCGGTTTGTTGTGTTCAGTGCCAGCAATGCAACTTCATTGGCTTCTTCAATATAACCAGCAATGTTTTCATACACATTTGAAGCATTGATTGCCCTTTGAACCAAACCATTTGAATCAACACCATACAAATTCCTGTTAAAAAGAGAGCAAAAGGTGAAAGAAACCAAGCTGAAACAATGTAGTTTCTGACTACATAATCACACACATAAATGTACTTGGCCTAGATAGTATTCTCTTCATTGTGTTTTACCAATCTGAAGCAGATGAGGAGAGAAAGCACTTCTCAGTCATTCAGCTCTGGGAATTTTGCCCTTAACATTTATGTGAGCAGCAACAAATGACTACTGAGCTTTTACTTTTTTTAAAAAAAATCTAGATTAGATATCTCTTAAATTAACAGAATAACAGATCTATCACTAATCCTTCTTTAGGAATAGTTCCTATCCATGAATGGAAAGACTTATGTGTGCCAGTGACCAGGACAGCTGTGTCACTAGCCTGTTTATATTTTCCAAAGGTAGGTGGGAAAAGGGGGAGAATCAGATGAAGAACTACCCCTAGTCATGAAACTTTGCAAGAAGTTAGATTTAAAAACCAAAAGAAAGCTTTGATGGCACGGTTTTGATCTGCTTATTAGGTGATAAATGGTCTTCAGGGATATTCCAAACAGAAGATGGTTCAGGGCTCAACATTCATCTGTTAACAATTTGGAATAAATACTATTTTTTAATGTTCTGGTGATAAGCATATTTCAAAATACATGTTAGATATAGATTCCAAATATAGACATATTTGTCCATGTGTGCATTCACTTCAAAGTGTTTGCGCACCGAGGGATTATTAAATTTACAGATTCAGCATTATTGCAAGAATTTTCTGCTGTCCCTAAGGCAAAACAACAAACTCTAACAACTAAAGGCCTAACAGGCTAATAAAGCAAATGTATTAAACCAAGATGTTTTGAAGACAGGCTAAATGTTTCAAAGGATTTAAGTTTCACTGCAGGACAGTCTTCTCAAAAAATAATAGAGTCAACATATTTCCATCTGGATATTTTGTAATTACTTATGTTTGCTTTTTGTGAAATTCATAATGCGTTGGACTTGGTAATAATTTTTAAATTATTTAAATTATTTTGGTAAGGGAGGAATGTATGGGCTATTTTCTTCCAAGCTAGTCTTCTGCCCCCAGTTAGCTGATCTCAAATTGAACATATTGCTTGGTTTTTATGTTTCTGTAGTTTGTGTGGCATTATGGGACAGTTTCAGATGTCAGCTTTATACAATTGCATAAAAGAAAACCATCTGTTATTTTTTTTCCTCTATTTTAATCTCCTATCTAGGGCACACGAATATTAAGAAACAACTGGTATTTATATAATATACTTGAAGAGTAGTTTTAGGTTTATCTTCCAAAAGCATATGCCCATGATATTACTTAAGGTAGAATTTGGTGGCATATTTTATTTAAGAATTCATTTACAGCAGTGATTTTTTCATGGATAGTCCCAATTGCAAATGAAATCATTAAATTTACCTATAAGTAACTTTTTAGTAAATTGGTGCAATGTTGATGCATTTAGTATCTTCCAGTGAAATAGAAAGGCTTACAATAAGTTTTTGATGTTATTGTGAGCCAGTTTCATTGAGACACAACCCACTGTGCACCAGCACTACTCCATCTGTAAAACTGTTCTTGGAATAAAATTATCTCAAAGCTCATTTTGTGCCCTGTAATGCTAACATTTTTAAATGTGAATGAACTTCCTGACACGAGCAGTTTCTGCAAACCCCATTTAATCTTGCCTGTACTATCTTACTTTTCACTAATCTACCTTTCCTATTCTTTTGCTATAGGAAGAGAACATGCCCAGTTAGACTAGAGAGAAAGTAATGAGAAATATATGTTTATTCTTTAAAAAGTTGTGTAGATTTTTCTTAGCTCAACTTCAGCTGTTCTCTCTGGATTGTGACAAGTCCTTCTATACGTGACTTAACACTGGTTTGTTTAGTGCCTGTTTATTGTCACCATGTTTCTGCTTGTCTTTTCAGCTGTTCAGCAAGGGGCACTTGTGTGAACAGAGTCTGCTGAAGGTAGATTTTACCCGTCCAGCTCATCAGCAAGTCTTCTTAGGTTGTGTGCATGATGCATAGCCTTTTCTACCAAATCATCATCAAACAGGGACAGATTGGCTATTTTTTCTTGCAATTCCTTTTTTGCTCCATCTATTTCTGCGTAGAACCCTGATGCATTCTGAATAAAACAGGGAAGGAAGGAAGGAAAGATGAAGATTGCAAAAAATCAAGTCTGTATTTTGATTATTATGTCTTATTTTACCCTTTGTATTATTATAATGTTCCTTTATTTCTGTTATTGTTTTATTTTATATTTTTAAGAGAAAAAGAGGAAAGCTCTGATGGTGAATGCCAGTATGGAGAGACACATGCAGGAAGATAAAAATCAACAAAAATTCCAGAAATCAAGTAAGAAGGTATTGGAGAGAAATGTATAAAATAAAAAAAGAAAGATGATAAAAGTCTTACTTTATGTCTTGTATGTTTGCTCCAGAATTGTGCCAATGACAAGTCTTTCAGAGTGAAGTCCCCTTTCTGCCTCCTTGCACAGAGAGATCCCTCATGCTCATCTTGGATTAGTCTGATTTGTTAACCAGTCCACCTAAACATTACCTATGTGTATGTATTGACAAGAAGTAGTATCCCTTTGCCTTAGCCATGATTCTTCCTGTGTGAAATACCTGGGGGAAGGCCAAATGGGCCTGCATTCACCTTCTCTTCACAGTACACAAGCTTGCTGATGTGTTTGAAGATCAAAAATGTGGCAAAATGTGATTACAAATGTGTTTCAAAATACAAGAAAAAGGATGAAATGGAGGGAGGGAAAAGGGATGAATGAGTGAAATGTGAAAATACTTGCTGCTGATGAGGATGGACAATGTGTGATATTTGCATGGTTATTCCTTCTCGGCAGTGTGAATATCCTCCATGTGTGAACTTATTCACAGCAGTGGGGAACCCAAAATGATAAACTGCAGCAATTAGTGTTGCACAAAACACCAGGGAAAAGCCCCAGCATACTTGCTTGACCACAGGGATGGTTACAGAGTAAACTGTCTTTCTGTTTGCTCAAATTACTTTTTAAAAGAACAATTAATGATTTTGACATTTACTTTTGCGTCAAGAAGTGGGCAACTGTAACTAAAATGAATGCTTGTGGAAAATTTTATTTTTTCTTCAATAATTACAAAAGTTTAAAATAAATCATGAAGAAAGAAAGCAGCTTTGGTAAATATTTTAGTTAGCAAAATCCCAGTTTTATTTTCTTCATCTTTTCATAGAAAAGCCAAACCCATAAAATTTCTAAAAATTTTCTCCAGCTTCATGTCTGATTCAAAACACTAGCTAGTTGTCTGCAGTTCCAGAAAAGGATTTCTATATGACAATCTGTTCATATAAGTTTGGCATGGTGCCTGGTTTTAATGTTGATATCTGGGATCTTTAGTGTTCTTCCATGTTCACTCATAGGCACTAGAAAAAGAATTTAGCATAAAATGCAGTCTTTTACCAGAACATCTTTTGGCAGCTGCTTGTAATGAAACAGTTGTGAACTCTACAGCAAAATCTTTCATTAAGCTTTGCTACAGTAAGTTGTCCTTATAATAGAATTCTTTTTTTTAGGCAGTAAGTTGTAGTTACAGAGCTTTTCGTCCAAGAAAACCATCTACTTTTTCAAGGGAATATTTACCAGTATTTCATTGAGGCAATATAAAGAAAGAGAGTTTTTCCTTTAGTGATATAAACACATGACTTCAAAAAATCAGGATGTATCATTTAAACAAGCCACTGAGGCACCTACCTTTATTACTTCACTTAACTCTGAGTTGACCTTTTGAGGTCCTTCCAAAATTGCTGTGGCACTGAGCAGAATTCTGTTCACTTCATCTATTTGCTCTTTTATCTTCTCGTGTTGCTTCTAAAAAGAAAGCTCAAAACATTAAAAACATCCAAGACTATGTGTGCTTTGATAAAATACAGTGTTACCATTTTTGTTAAATTTGCTAAAGTAAATTCAAAAGATAGTGGTGAACTAAAGAGGTTTTAGACATACCCGAAGTCCAATTTTCCCAGACATCTCTAATTGCTACATATTATGATGTGAATTCTTTGCATTTTTTTGTTTGTTTTTTTGTGAAAGAAATGTTGGATGATTTTTTAAAAAAACCCTATTAATGAAATTTTATATTACTGCATAAGAAGCTGTTGGAATGAAGCACTATTCAGTGCACAGCAGAGACAAATTAAACATGGATTTTTCAGTCATCTGGAGACTATATTTTTCTGGAGTTTTTTAAAATCTACAGCACAGAGATCTCTTTTCCGTGTCAGTAGAAAAGCCAATGTGAACAATCTCTTTTGTACAGCATCTGCCTCCATTGTGAGGAATAATGGAGATCCCAATGATTAAAAACAGTGAACAAATGCAACTACACACGTCAGGCTTTGCTTCACAACTGTGAAACAAGCTGCAGCTTGGCACTGTAATTATGAAACAATGGAACAACAGAAGAGGCTTTGTACTTGAGGATCTCAAGCTCTTGTGAAAGGATTCCCTAGAGGACCACACCAGATTTCTCTATTGAATTCTTAGACCTTCCACATCAGCATGAACTTCTAGCACTGCAAATTTCAAGGACTCAAAACTCAGCCACCTATGATGGTGATGAAACCCAGAGGCTGGCCTGAGTTTGAAAGATCATTCTTCAAATCAAAAAATTGCTTGCTAACGCCCTCTTCTCCAGAATCCAAACAATTTCAGCCATTGAAATGAAAACAGTTTGCTTCAAATGGCCCTAAATTGTTCTCTTTGTAATTTTATTCTTTGCTGAAAAAAGATATGGAAAGTTTTAGGGGGCATATTCTGGTTTTGTGTTCCTTAAAAGAAACTTATGAAAATGGGGAAAGAGTCAGAACTGCTGTGAAGAGAAAAAACAATTTCTTTTGTTTGGCTGATGGGCTGGGTACTCTTCTGGGATATGAAACCTGAAAATTTGGTTTTTCATCAGCCATGTGGGATTTGAACCTAATGCCACCACTTATAGGCAAAGGTGCCCCACTTCCATGCTGTAGCGGACAGGTCACCTCTGAGCTCTCCTCTGGAATGGTTACTTTGTTCAAAATCCTGAAACTATTCATTTGAACAGGGCACGGGGAAACTGTTGTAACCTTACAGCTAGGCTAGCAAATTCACCTAGCAAGTAGGAAACCCAATTTCAAGGTACCTATTGTGGAGCAGTTAGACAATGGATCTGTGCTTGAAGATTCAAGGACAACTGTCTACTCCTCCTGAAAAAGTGGGGATGCATTTTTTTTAAAGCGATTCAGAGGAAGTTTGGATCACACAGTATGAATGCACTCAGCCCAGGGCACAAATGCAGTGCAGAATCTTTAGAACTAATTGTTTTCTCAGAATACAGTTAGTTTTGTGAGGCCCTCCCACACTGTAAGTCAGTATATAATAGGATGAAACAATCCCACCACAATACTTATAGCAGCCATGCTACATGGAATTTCAAGCTTCTTGGGTGTTACTGTAACATGCCTTTCTAATCTAGGCAGAGGTATCCATCTCTGGATGGTCTGATGAGGCGTGACATGCCAAAAACTTCTCATTTATTGTCACTCGATAAATAGATAATGCAGAGACCTTGCACTTCTGCATGTTGTTTCTTAAAACTGAAGAGTCAAACTCACCCTGCTGAGTTGCCCAAGAAGGTCTTTTTTGGTGTGGTGATTCCTGAATCTAAATTGTGTGCAATCTACTGTTTAAGCAATGGCAGAGATGGAATGTTCACAGTCAACACTTATGATAAATGTAGTGCACAGTACCTCCTGCCTTTGGAGCCTGGCTGTGTTTTCCCTATTTATATCTTCCGTTTCTATAACATAGTCAAGTGCCTCCTCTAATGCCTCCTCCAGGTCTGACAGCTTCACATCCTGTTCGCTGAGCTGCTCCAGCACATCAGTTACCAGGGATCTGGTGTCATTGTACTTCTCATGAAATGCTTCAATTTGCTGTAGCACTGGGGAAAAATAAGAGTCCAATAAATCCAAAGCTTGGATTTCTGACAAAGCTTACCTATACAGCAATTTCTCTTGCTGTTACTCAGGCAACAGTAAAACACATTCTGTAAATCTCACTTGGAGATCATATACCTAGATTTTAATTTTTCCTCTTATTTTGAGAAGGAAAGATGCCTCTCATTTTATTATTTCATTTTAATTCTATTAATTCACCCTCTGAAATATATTTTATTAAAAAAAATAGGTCTGTCTTTCCCCGCTTTTCATTTGTTTTTCATTGGCAGCTGGTTCTGGAGAGGACAGTCCTTATGCCTCCTCTTCTGACTCATGTTGACTAAGCTGTGAGAATTAGGTTGCCCCTCTTTCCCATGCCAGCAGTTTTTCTCTCTGCTGGCGTTTGTTGTCCCCATAGCAGAGCTGGCAGGGGGGAAGGCGTTCACATGAGCAATTCCAGCCCTGCCATGAACCTTCCTAAGCAGCTATTGTTGAGGTGCTGCAGTGCACAGGCACACACAGACACACATGCACACACAGACCTTTTTCTCCCCATTCTGCCATGGGGAGCACCAAGCACCAAGCAGGGACTTGGAGCAGGAATTTGGAAGCAGCAGCATCTCCAACACATGAGCTGGTGCTTGCCAAGTGCCTCCTGGTCCTCCCCAGGGGCTCAGAGCTGCCCAACATCTGCCAGCTGAGCATCAACACGTGGCTGAAAGGAAAGCTGACTTAAAACTCACACTCCTCTGCTGCATTTTCCTCCTCATCTGCAAGCTGCCTCTGATTAGTGAAAGGCTTTCGATGTTTGATCTCCTTCAGCATCTCCTCAGCCACACTCCGCTTCTGGGCAATTTCTTCAGGACTCAGCTCTTGTTGAATTGCATAGTATTTTGACTTGCTGCTGATTTCTAGGGGGAAAAGGGAACAGATGGGTGATTCAGTATGGCTACAGAAAAATAAATACCATGAACTGCTTTTACTTTTGTGAATCATGATAATACTGAAGACAAAAGAAAGTTTTAATTACCTTCAACTCCATAGTAGATAATTATTATGTTTTATCCAGGCTTAAACTTAAACCTGTAAATAAATCACACTTTCTGGGGTATGTGGAGGTCTCATCAGAAGAGGATGGGATTAAGCAGATGTGGGTTGTGTACCTTATTTGGCTTGACATTTCTTATAGGCTGGGATAAGCATTTTATTTTGGGTTCTGTAGCAGGCTGGGGCTTTCATCTAGGATCACGCTTTTTAATTGCTGCTGTTTATTAAATAATAACAATGCTGAAGAGATTGAGGTAACCTCATTTTCCATCTGCAGAAGTTTGAGGCATCCTAAGGAGGTAACATATGGCTCCTGGACTGGTACTGCCCAGCTGGTTTGGAGATAGATACTATGTCAAGGTTTTGGTCTCAGTTCAAAAAACATTGCTGTGTCCCTGCAGCTGAAATTGAATTTACCCATTCCCATTGTAATCATTACAAAGTTTACTCACTTCTCACTCCCTGGCTTTGAATACCAATCACCTCCTCCTTTATGCTCCATGATGTGTGTGCCTTTGGCTTGTGCTTGTCACTAGTTTTGTGGATAACCAAAGCTGGCAAAACCAGCACTATTCTTCTGGAAGGTTTTTATAAATATAGACGTGTAATTGTGGCACCACTGATTCTTTGGCAGAGTGTCTCTGTATGCCTACTCTTGCTGGGCCCTGAGTTCATTAGTGAAGCTTTAAAGGCTCATACTGAGCAGTAATTGATCATGACCAGGGCTCCATGGATTTATTTTTCCTTATGTTGGCTTGTGTGTGCATGTGTATGTGTGTGCATGTACACCTCTTCAGTAAAGAGTGGATAGCTTCTACATGGATGATGCCTCTGTAGAGGAACAGTTTTGAGCATGGTGGACATAATTTTCACCTACTTGTTTCCAAACGCTTTTGTTGTCTTTATTCACAGCCATGGATGTCACTTCTTCTATAACAGCTTGATGTGATTGTGCTATTTGTGTGCCAAATTAGACGCATATCTGCCTTATGTGGCTCCTGTCCTGCTCCAAACCAATTAATGATACAAAAGAATGATCCAAAGACATCAACCATGATTGTTAGTGACATACAATGAGGCTCATGCTGACTCATTTGCTCAATAATTGTAGTATAAATATGATGGATGGCCAGACAATCAAAGGCTTTTTAGCATCAGATGACCAGACCGATGAGGCTGGTCTTAGCCAGCCTCTTTTGTGTGATGGGACATATTAACCATGTCTCCTGAGATAAAGTAATGGAGTGCCTGTGGAGGTAAGGAAATGCAAGGATAACAGCTGATATGTAACCACTCTTCCTTACACAAGTTGCCACATGGCTTGCAGTAACTGCCAAGATAGAACTACTCAGGTCTATTAATCAAATATTTCCATTGGAAAAGGGCTATTTAACCTCATCTAGCAGTCAGCATTTCCATTCTGGTGCCACAGACATCTTTTGCATACTGTTGGCTTTGCTGAAGACTGGAGAAACCAGTATGTTCTGCAGCAGGATGGAGGCTTTCCTGTTGCAGGGGTACAGGGGACAGGGATGTTTTGGAGTACATTGATCTGGGGTTTCATTGCTTTCTGCAGGTACTGTAGAAGAAGCTGCGATTGGTTTAATCTCACTTTTATATTTCAGGATGATGAAAGTATATCATAGATATTCCAGATGAAGATGATTATCTCTGACTAGGAAATCTTTTTTAAGTGAAGTTGTGCTTGAGAAGGTGTTCACTGTTGCCATAAATTACATACTGCCCTATATATCAAAAGATTTTCCTTTGATATATAGGACAGTAAAAATTCTTGATGATCCATTAATACAGGAAGGTTTCATTAATACATTCTTGACACTGAGATGAACCAGAAACGAATCTATTTACCTTCAATATTGTCTCTTATATTATTGAGCTGCTGCACAAGCTGAGAAGCACGATTGTTGATCTCTGTGGTTTCCTTCTGTACCAGTCGGCCTTTGCTGGCTGCTTCATTTCCCTATGAATAAACCATGAGAGGTAATCATTAGCTATCTTTTCAGATATGAGGATGAGCAGTATAAACACACATTTTGCTTTCTCCTGATGAGCACATGAAAATCCTTTTTATCATATAAAGTGGTATTTAAAGGTGTTGTGAGTAAAGATCTGTCTTGTCAGTGTTTTCTGAATTGCAGAGTGAGAGAATAAAATCTGTCCCATATTTATCCATCATTTCCTGCAATCAAATTTTCATAAATTATAAACAATTGCAAACCTCCATCCACTGAGTCTCCTAGGCATTCAGTGGGGCTGGCTTGTTTTGCTGGGTATGGCATTTCCTGAGTAAGCAAATAGAATGAAGAAAAAGGTGGCAAGCTCCCAAACATTTTCAGATCTCTGTCTCCCTCAAATGAGGTCCCCAGCTCTGCAACTTGTTAAAAATAAGAAAAAGCCCAAGGATTGAAAATACTCTGAAAAGTGCAGACATTGTCCTGTACTACATTGTGTTGGAGGCTGCACTCTGCGTTGTGTTCCCTTACTTAAAGTTTTTGGAAGCCCCAAGTGGCATTTGAAGGAAGGACCAGGGTGGACAGCACCACTAAAGGGGATGGGCACACTGGTGAAACAAATGTAAGGGTTAGTAGACTGATAAAACCAAGTGTGAGTGTTAGTAGAAAGGTTTCTGGTTCCCATCTTCCAAATATTCAGGATCAAGCTACATGCTGTTTTACTCAAAACTTGTCCCATGCAGATGTGGGAAGTTACAGCTAGTGACAGGAATTATATTTAGCAGGAAGATTTGCCTACAGTTGGTACATTCATACTGCCTTTGTGGTTTAAATCAGAATCGGTACCCCTGAGATGTGGGCATGTGCACATAAAATGCTCTGAACAGAAAATACTGCATATCTCTCCAAAACCCACTCAAGGCCCTGGCACCCATTTTCCATAAATGTGCCTTGAAATAGCAAAGAGCTGAATGTATTCAGTTATTATTGTGCTTCCACTGTCAGGGTCTGTTATTTCCCTGCTTTTACCAGCAACCACAAGTATTGATGTGGAACTAGCATTAGAGGTAACCAGGGAGAAAAGACCAGAGGAAATGCTGAATTTATTTGTTCAAGGACAGTAAAATTGATGAATGACGTAAGAAATCCCCAGATAGTACTGCAAATGAAATATTATTATCCAAACTCACTAAATATTCATAGAAAATCTAATGCCTTAATCAGTGTGCCCACCAGCTACAGAGAGGGACACTGAGGCCTGTGAGCCCTGACAGATATTCACAGGTATGGAGCTGTGTGTGTGAGTTGACTTAATCAAAGCTCTCCTGAATGCAGGCATAGTCTGCATAATTCTTGTGTGCCCTTTCTGCTAAGTAAGTGTTGATTGAAACCACACAAACCTAAGGTTTCTCTTCCACTTTCCTTTATGTTGCTTTTGTTGCCCCCTGCTTGCTCCTGTATTTGAGTTTTAGTTTAAGGTATAATTTTAATTTGTCTTGTGAAAGAATTGGTGAAGGGAATATAAGATCTGGAATTTTGCAATAAGCATGAAATATAATCTAGTTCTAAGACAGCTGTGGCTATATTTGATAATAGCACAGGGTGACATTTTACTAATATATATATATGGGAGCAACAGAAAAATGTTTAATACTCTCTTTTTAAAATAGAGGACAAGCAATTTTGAACCCTGTTTCTTCTCTTAACATATATCATAACAGTATTCTAGGGTGCAATGAAAGCGTTGTGAGAGCTGAGAGCTGATAACCTTAATTTTATAGCCTGGCAGTTGGGTGTGGATGCGACATTTATGATTATGATTGTGTTAAAAATATATGGAGTGCTGATCAAGCTTCCACCTCAGTGGGTACATGAAAAACCTTTTAAACTGGCAGTTTTGAAATATATTTTGAAACGTTTTATTGGGATTAATTTAATAAGAGAGCATACATGTAAAATAGATGTAGTACAAATGCTCCTGAAGTCAATCTGTGTTAGTTTAGTGTTGCTTACTTCACTTAATTAGAAATCAAAATGTGAATGAGAAAGGCATTGTGTATATCCCAGATTAAACATGTTTTGTAGGGGGTAGGTGGGAACTCAGATCCTGAGGGGAAGCTTTTTGTGACTAGTGGCAAACGTCCAGTCACACTCAACACACTTTTTACCTCCTTCCTTTTCTGTGAAGAGTTATTTATGTTTTTGATTTAGGTTTAAAGTAGAAAGTTATAAAATAGAAATAGCTCTCCCAGCTGTCAGGGCACACCCACTCTTGTTTGGTGAACTTAAAGGGTCAGACTAGACGTTAAGAAATGTTTTTTATGAAGAGGGGTCAAACACTGGAATGGGTTTCCTAGAGAAGTGGTTGATGCCCCATGTCTGTCAGGGTTTAAGAGGCATTTGAACAATGCCCTTAACAACATGCTTTAACTTTTGGTCAGCCCTGAATTGCTTAGACAGCTGCCCCAGATGATCATTTTAGATCCCTTCCAACTGAAACTATCCTATGCTTGCCTCTTATGCCAACAGGTGACCATGAAAAAGTGCAAAAATCAGAGCTTTGGGAGAAGGCTGTAAACAAACCTGTTCATCAAGTGTTTCTGCTTCTCTGAGGAGATCATTCATCTCGTCTGCAGCATCATCAACCTGAATGGTCCAAAGCACAGCGTGGTTCTTCTTTTTGGACATTGCCTCCTATGTGTGCGGAAAAAAAGTCAGTGCATCTGAAAACAAACTCCTTCTCTAGTGAGGGTAGGGATTGAAATTTACAGGAATGGAATGGAAATGCAAAGATTGAAACTACATGAAAAAACCAAAATGTCACCAATGTTTGTACCCGGAGATGAGTGGTAGTGAGGTTCAGGTCATTCAAACGCCTTTGAGCTGCAACACCTGTAGAAATGCTCAGTAAAGTGGATTTGCTTTCATCAATAGCCAGAACTGACAATCGGATGTCATCTGTCAAATCCCAAATACATTTATCGCAGCCTGATGAGAAAATAAGAGACCATAATTTTTTTGGTGCATGTGTCAGTTATTATCAAATATCTTAAATTCATGTAATAGTGTTCTTGCCCCATGATGTCCCCTCTCTTTGTCATTGATGATTCATGATGGATGCCCATTTTTCCTTCACTTTTATCCTCCCACTTCCAAGGTCCCACACCACAGTTATGACATTTCCAGCTGAGCAGCACCAGATGGGACTGCTCAAAGAGGCTGCCACAAGGATTCTGTAAGCAGTTGGGACAGAGGGAGAGGTATTTCCTGGCTATTCCCTAGGCTCTACATGTTTGTGGCCTAAAGGCCACAACAGATGAGGGTAAAAAAAAAAACAACTGCATTTTGTTGGAACCCCAAACTCTGTATTTAAAATTTAGTGGTGTGAGAAATAAGGATGTCCAGCACATGGGCCCTTGGCTGCCTACTTGATTACAAGAGCAACTTCTAAAAACACAGTTATAATGTGCTTGGAAAGTGCTTGTGCAGAACTATATCCTTGTTCCTGCTGAATGATTGCAATGCCACCTTCTTTTTAGTGACACTGGTGCCACCACTAAATGCAAGTGACTTAAGTGAATGTGAAACACAGATTCCTACAGACAATTTGCTTGATATTTTAGGAGGTCCCAAATATTTTCCTTCTGGTTGCTCTTCAGGCACATGACCTCTCTTCTTGGGAGTTGGTTTAGAAACCCATGTGTGCTACACACTCTGCATTATATCCATGTATAAATATACTAACATTTAAAAAATACCTGTGGTTACCAAGAGTTAGGCCTGGAAACTCCCCAGGCTTCCTATCATTAGAGTATGGGAGATAGTGGGAAATGAACTCACAGAGATGGATATATGCCAAATTGTCAACAGCAACAATCTGTATTAGACGTTGTGCTGGCTTTGACTGGGGTAGAGTTAATTTTCTGCACTGTTAATTTCAGGGGCTAGTATGGGGCTGTGTTTTGGATTTGTGCTGGACACAGGATTGATAATGTAGAGATATTTTTTTATTGCTGAGCAGGGCTTGCACAGAGCTAAGACCCTTTGTGCTTTTTGTACTACCATACTGGTGATGAGACTAGGGGTGTTCTGGAAGGTGGGAGGAGGCACAGACAGGACAGGTGACCCCAAGTGACCAAAGGGATATTCCAGACCATGTGACATCATGCTCAGTAGATATACTGGGAGGAAGAAGGAGGAAGGGGAGGACATTCGGAGTGATGGCATTTGTCTTCCCAAGTAAAACACTATGCGTGGTGGGGTCCTGCTCTCCTGGAGATTGCTGAACACCTGCCTGCCCATGGGAAGCAGTGAATTAATTCACTGATTGGCTTTGTTTGTAAAAGTGTGTGTGGCTTGTGCGTGCACAAGTTTTCTCATTTTATGTGCACAAGTTTTCTGCCTTTTTTACCCTTCTGATCCTCTCCCTGCTCCTGCTGGAGTGAGCGAGCAACTGTGTGGTACATGGTTGGTAGCTGGGGTTAAACCACAACTAGAAAACCATAAATTAAATGCAAGATGTCACAGGTAAAGTTGTAAGGACAGATTTTAGGGCCAGAATATTGTTTTGCAGGCAGTGTTTCTCAAAGTCTGTGGAAGTGGCTTTGGTGATACTTCTCTACTGCTCTGCAGTTTGTACCTGAATGTGCAGTCCCTATCACAGAGCTGGAAGTATGGAGTACTCAGACAAGTGTGTGAGAACATGCTGAAGTACTCAGTCAGCAGGACATTGTGTATATTCACACACCTAAGTGCCCTGTGGGACCACAGTCAAAATCCTGAGCCCACTGGAGTACCAAGCTCTTAAGTTAGTACTGGCAAGCTTCTAAATATAAGAGCAATATTAATTTTTGGTGTTTTCATGATAATGTTCTTACTGATGGTTGGGCAGTCTGTGTCAGTAGAAACTTCAGGACTGTCTGCGAGGCATTCTCCAGTCTGGCTGTCACACATTCTCCCTCCACAGTTACATGCTGGGGGAAAAAGAAAAGGCTTTTGAAAGAAGAATATTCAAAATGTACAACTTCCCCTCCCAAGACTAGTGAAATTATTGTACTTAGGAGATTCAAACCAATATCAAGGACTTCTTGGACTGATTTTTCTTTTACTATGTAGAAAAAGGTGTTTTTTGCACTGGTCAGGTTTGAAAAAATGAGATATGAAGTGGAAAACAAAATGAGAACACCTCTGATGAAATTACTTTTTCAAAGCCTGGTCACAAGTGGAGTCAGGGAGGCCAGAGTTGCCCAGAAGGGCCATTGTGCATCAGGGTCTAGAGAAGGTGACATTTAGGAGATGTCCTAAGAAAAAGGGGACAACTAAAGGTAATTATTAGTTACAAATCTCTCCACAGCCCTGTGGAATTTATCAGCGCTGTGTCAGGCTGTCTCTAAAAAGGCTTTGCAGCTATCAGGGCTTGATAGTGGACTCCAGTTACGTCATCAGCCTGAACATATCAAAAAGTAAATATCTCCTACCACTTACAGTGAAGGATAAGTGACGTTTTACATTTCTTCAAACTTAAGAAAGCAACATTTTTATTGCCAGCACAAGTGGCTTTTTAAAGAGTCCAATTTTTAATCTAACATCTCTAAACCTCTTTCAAGGTTTATTTGGCTTTTTAAAAGATATTATTTTAAAGATTAAAATATTCTTGGAACACTCCAATACATTAACAAAAACTCAAGCAGAACATAAGAACAGAAGCAATCTGTCTGAAATTTACTTTGCTCTTGTGATTCATGGTTTCAACAGAACCTCATGTTACAAAATATTTTACTGCCTTTTTATTGCAGCCTGTTCACTGTTTATCTGTGAATTGCCCTTGAATTTACATTTCCCACTGCACATTCAAGGATTTTTCAAGTGAAAATTTATAATACAACTTCAAAGACAACATCATGCAATAATGTCAGAATAATTTTGTATAAGTGGACCAGTGCTAGTAGAGCTAATCTGTTTTTGTACTAATGTAAGACAGAAATTGGTTATGAATTTTCTGATGCAGTCAGTATTTTGACCTTATCACAATTAGTGCCTCCCAGCTTTTGGATCTATGATTATTTTTCATTTGTTATTTCTTTTTTTAAGAAGTGAAAGAAAAGTGTCAGTTGAAAATAGAGATTTCTCTTTACCTATATCATGGGGACTAGGGTATCCCCAGGTAGCAAGATTAAAGTTAAAAGGTTAAAATTTTGATGAGATTGGTGCATGAGAAAATAAAATTGTGTCTTCTCATTTAGATGAACACCTGTGAGTTTGTTACACAAAATCTTTTAGCAAATTAATTTCAAAAGCAGACTGGACCATTATTCAACTACTGGTTTAGAAGGTAACACATTTTTAGTAGGGAATTAAGACTTTGCATGGTGCCATACTTTGCTGGTGGGGAAAGCTTCTAAATTTACCTTTATTTCTGAGGACAGCTTTGAGGTGTGGTTAAAGGATATGTGGTTAAAAAAGAAATTAAAAGCAGCTGCAGGCTACCAGTCACAGATACCCAGGTTTTCTCTTCCACTCAAAAGAAAAAAAAGATTATTTTAGATTGTTAGAGCTGTTTATTCATTTAGTTTGCTTGTCTCTTTTTGTTTCTTATACCCTTTGAGATGCTCCATGGAAACCATGTGTTCAGACTGTCTTGATTATCATACTTGTTTTGTTTCTGTATTTTCAGTTTAAAGAAATTTTACTTCTTTCAGAATCAATTCTAAACAATAGCTCCTAATTGTTCTGCAAAGCCAAACAATGTATAAGCTTTCCCTGTGAACTACTCAAATGGTGTGAATATCATGGATGTATTGATGTACTGCAATCTACTCAGTACTGTCAAGCACAGCACATTGCAGTGCTCAGCAGAAATGAAGATGAAATGAGAAGTGTGTAATTCTCTGAAACATAATACTGCAAAATCAGGATTTGCTAGAGTGAACTCCACGATTAAATTCACTTCTGAAAAGAGAAAAGCTGTACCTCTCACAACATGTTCAAGTGCCCAAGCGCTTTTTATTTTTAGCAAAGATCAAACACTGCAAGGAAATCTGCTAATGAAGAGAATTACCATGCTGATTTGAAGTCTGTGTGAACAGCCTGTACAGAGAAGTCCTGTGTACCTCCTTAAGGGTGCTGACAAAAAAAACTGTACTGAGGCGGCGAAAGTTTGATTTGAGTTCTGTACGTTCAGAGATGCCTTCGAAAATCACTTATTGCATAACCTGCTCAGGCAGCTGGAATGCTCTGTAACTCTCAGACTTCTGTCAAAATTACTCTTTGTTGGTGCTTGAAGTTTTGGCCATGGCCAGGGCACGATTGCTGCGGTTTGCAGAGTTGAAACACTGGGTGTGTTTCCCCTGCCTCATGGAATTCAGGAGCCACAGACTGGGTCCTATCATTCCTTCCTGGAAAACTGCAGTTAAGTCATCTCAGGTGAAGTGAATTAGGCAGTGAAGTTCATAAACAAGGTTTCTCTAAATCTCAGACATCCTGAATTTCATGCATTTCTTGGCTACCTAAATCAAGGCAGGAGGTGAGTTTTAGGGCATGCTGTTCCTCACAGCTGGTTGGGATACATGGCTTTTGCTTTTGGGATCACTGTGCATGAGCACCATCTCTTCTAGTTCAGCATAAATGGAATTCAAGCATGTGACTTAGCAATGTGAGTAACACCCTGGAGAGGGACACTGAAATTCTAGCTGTCACCGGAACATAAAACCAGAAAGGACCAGTAGTGGCATCATATGTGGTCCCCTACAAATGAAAATGCCAGCACAAAGGGCACTTGATAACAGAACATCCTCAGAGCTTCCATTCTGTGTGCCCAAAACACTTTATAATAAGGTAGTATGAAACAAAGTCCAAGTGTACTTGGAGTTGCAAAAAGAATCGAGATATTGCTAAGTATCTGAGGCCTCTAGCTCTGTACCTGGAGGTCCTGGAGCACTTCCGAGGTCCAAGTTAAGTGTGTGCTTCATCTGTCTTCCCTTTGAGTCAGTCTGAGGTAGGAATAATCTGTCTCCCTCCTTTGTGTTCTGGTCCTTGAGGGATTCAAAGAGGCTGAGAGGGAGCCCCAGGGTCCTTGCTCTGAGCACCTGCATTTTGCCTTTAGCAGTGGCTGTTCCTAAGTGCTTTCAAAGAGGATGTAAACTTGTCTCCCAGAGACACAGCAAGGATGAAAAGTATGAGGTCAAACCCCTGCTTGGATCGAACTCCATATAAATTAGGAGAATAATTATATTAGAAGAGATAAAGCTTTGTGACCCCTCTGTGCAGTATGTTTTGCTAAGGTACTCTGGGTAGCACTTCACCAGACCCTGAAAGCACAGTCATTTCTTGTGTGAAAATACAGTAACCAGCATTACACAGGAATTATAGGAAATGCAGGATATATTGCCAGTGTGGAAACTAGCAGAAAGTGAGTGGATATTGGGTCAGGACAGGAAGGATGATCCTGTTCACATAAAAAATACTTTCAATTCTCTAAGCACCATCAGTTTGAATGGTCACAGTGTGGACAACCACAAGGGCAAAGACTCTGCCCAAAGAACTCTTGGGGACCCTTATTTAAAACAAGATTCATGAGAACACACCAGTGCTTACATTAAACCTGCACTGGTACTGGAGATGTTGGAGTCTGGGACCTGAGACCCCATGGGAGACGGAAAGAGATATTTCCCTGGTGCCTGGGATGATTCAACTGGACAGGCATCCAAATTACCCCATCACCTGCCTCCCAGAGCCACAGCTGTCTGACAGCTGGTTCAGGCATCTCTGGTTTCTGGGAGATCACCCACAGACCATGCTGTGCTGCCTGTTGCTCAGCTCTGCAGCCCTAAACGATAGGCAGTACCTGTGCAGTTTTTAGCGGATCTGGCGTCCCCATAGTAGCCCGGCGCGCATCGCTCGCAGTTGAAGCCGCTGGTGTGGTGCAGGCAGTTGCGGCACTGGCCGGTCACTTCATCACAGTCTTCAAAAATCAGGTTTGGGTCTGAGTTGCCATTGCAGTCACATTTTTTACAAGTGCTTCCAATTAGCAAAGGGTTCCCATAGTAACCAGGGGCGCACCTGAAAGGAAGAGCAACGCTGGCAATGGCGAGCAATGACATTCTTATCTGCAACATCTTTTTTCTCTTTTTGTTTATGTTACCAGGAATTGACCACTGTTTGCAGCTTCTAATGGACAGAAGACTAATTAGGAGCTTTACTCCTACAGAGGCTATTTTGTGCTCAAATCTCAATCTGTACTGTTATATATTTTTCCCTTCTTAAACACCCTTGGTATCTCAAGCGCACCAGTCTGCACTAATTTATTTTTTGTGCGTGTCTTTAGCAGTGAAATGATTTGCTGCCTATTGTTTTAAAATCTGTGACAGAATTACTTTGGCAGCAAGGCAGCTCTACAGTGTTTATTTTGGTCTCTTTCAGCCGTGTGTCTCACGAACTATATTGTGTTATATAGGAAACTGGGGTAAGAGACTGCATTTCAGGATGCTGAAACTCAGAGGAAGTTCAGACTTTATTTCTGTTATAAATGTACATGAAAGGTACTGACCAGGAAAGGTTTATAGAAATATTTCTGTGATTAGGTATCAGGGTGGTTTCTGGTTTTTGCAAAACAGAACAGCCCCTGAACCAGACTCCGTTTTTCAGATCTGTTTGATGTTATCCTGTTGGATGAGGGTAAAAGGCTGAGAGCAACCACCAGGAAGGGAGGATTCCTCTCTTGGTTTGCAGAGGTGAAGAGGAAGGTGTGTACCATGCACCACAGTGAAGGCCTGAAATGGGTCCAAATTTCTTATCATGTCTCATCATTTTTGGGAAGCGTTTCAGTTGAGAACTTTCTACATCTTAAAATGAGAGACATGTTGATACTGGGGTGGTTTTTCAGCGTATAGACACACTGGTGATGTGTAACATTCCTGGCTGATCAGTGGCCCTAAGATAAGAGGTAGTAATAGATTTGGTTATTTGGAAAGAAGGTGCCTCAGTTAAAGATGTCTCTGCTGATATCAGGAAGTGTGCTTAATCCTGCAAGCCAGGGGAGCTTTTGCGAAACAACCATTGAGACAAGGAGAACTGGTACTGGGGTGGGCATGGAGCACTTATGAGAGTGAATCCTTGAGCAAGGGATTCTCTGGAGGAGCTGGCATCTGGAGCAGTATGGAGCAGTGTCTGAGGGACTGGAGGGGTCACCTGGAAGGACAGGGGCAACCCACGCTGTTCATGGTGTCACTGTGTGGTGGCAGGAGGGCCCATGACGCAGAAGCCTGGAGCTCAGAGATCAGGGACTCATACCCTAAAACTGGAAATGAAGAAGTCCTGCCAGGAGGGGAATAACTAGCTGGTGTAACAATCGCTGGCTGAAAGAAATGGAGGGTTGAAAAGTTGCTTCAATGATTTAGGTAAGGAGTATTTATTGTAGTTCATTCTGTTTTATCACCATGTTGTCCTTGTCTCCCATCCAAAGTTCTGTTTAAGATGCTGTTTTTCATGTCTGTTGTTGGTAAGCAGGGAGGGTGAGCACTCAGGCAGTTCAGATTAATTTTCCCAGATTCTGACTGGGTACCTAAACCAAGGTCTGTTGTTTTCTAAAATCTGAATACAGTCAAATTCAGGTTCTCTACATTTTCTGTTGTGTTTTTTTTTTTCTTTTTTTTTTTTTTTGATAAAGAGAGTGACTTCCTCAGCACTGCTTTGTTCATGTTCCAGTCCTGAGCTCTCACAGTAGAAACACATAAAAATTTAAGCATCTTAATATAAACCACTTGGCTGTCTCCAATACTGATTTTGTCAACAACAAAGGCTCTTTTTGTCTCTTTGCAGCACTGCCAGAAACTTTGATGCAGATTTTATCATTTGGGTGACCCAGATGTAAAGAATTAAAGTGTGACCAGGAGTTTTGTGCACCCCTTGAAGAACTGTGAATGCAACACTGACTGCAGAGTGTCATTTATGACAATGAATTGGTTGAACCATTCCTCATTCCCATGGGATTTAGAGCAGACAGTGATGGGTAAAGCTACTATCCAGTCATGCCAGAAGTCTTGCTATGATTTTCTAAGACTTCAGTTTTTTGTCTTTCTGTAGTTAGGTATTTTCCAAATGATCATCTGTCTAATGTCGCCACCAAGTTCACAGAGGCCACTGAGTAGGGCTGGGGTCAGACCAGCCCTTTGCTCACTGCTGCCCACAGCAGCCAAAACAGCCTGCTGTGCCCACCAGGCCTGCCATGTCTGCCCTCTCATCAGGACAAGGACATTTCCCCTTCTTCTTTTCTGAAATATACTGTTCAGTTCACTTGCCAGGTGTGTAGAGGACATTTCCTCACATCCCCACAGATATATTTTATAAGTGCTGTTTTTTATGGCCATCTGAACATGTTGTTCAGAGAAGTTGTGGATGCCCCATCCCTGGAAGTGTTCAAGGCCAGGCTGGCTGAAGCTCTGAGCAACCAGGTCTAGTGGAAGGTGTCCCTGCCCATAGTAGGGGTGTTGGAACCAGATGATTTTTAAGGTGTCTCCCAACACAAGTTATTCTATGACTCCATGACTCACTTTTATTAGCCGTAAGTTCTCATCTGGAGCAGCCCTTTAAAGCAAAAAGAGACTTCCAGAGCTGGAAATAAATGTGTTACCTTCATTTTCCCCTTCCCTTTGCCACTCAGTGCATCTCATAGTGCTGAGGTACTTAACCTCTTTTGAATAGTGGATAAAATGGGAGAAGATTAGAGGCCATTGGATGGAAACATACTACTCCATCTCTGCACTTTATGGCCTGAAATGGTTAAGAGGCCTCCAGTAAATGTCTTTTCCTATATTTTATCAATAAATGACCCTTTTTTGCTAAAAAAGAATATTTCCTCTCCCATAATAATACTGCAAAGTTATCTTTATTTCATTTTGCAGCCATAGTTGCTTCCTGTAATTATCAGTGAGTAAGAAAGTAACTACCTCTTCTCTGGCAATGCCAAAATAACCTTTTTCATCTATTTGCTTTGGACACTAAATTGTATTTTTTTGGTTATCTTTTTTAACATTTGTGCATTAACAAAACCTGCATTTCTTCAGTTACCACCCTGATGCCTTACTGCTGAAGTCCAGGAGAAAAATTAAATCCTAAATTTCAATTTGGGAAGCTGGTTTTCTCAGTTCCTAGCCAGGGCCTCTGTGAATTCACACCACTTTTTACTGGGAAACTTAACCTGGATTGGTTTGTGCCAAGCCTGCAGAGCAGCACAAGGAACCTCCTACACAAGTGCCAGGAGAAATGGAGCAGATTCCTCCCAGTGAGCTGCTCTGGAGATCCTACATGGAGGCTGTGGAGGGTGTCCTGCAGCTCACTGCACCGCAGTGCCTGTCACCGATGCTGCAGGATGTAGCCTTCCTCTCCCTGGAGACAGGAGCTGTTCTTTGTTCTTCGGGAAGAGACAGGGGCCATGACCCTTCTCACTCAGGATCCCATGTCAGCAAGCTGATGGCACAACTGCAGCGGGAGAAGGGAGTGGTGACACTGCCCAGCAGCAGGGTGTGCCAAGCAGGGACCTGCTCTTTGGCAAGTGAGCAGGGACAAGCAATGCATCATCTAGCTTTGAAACACGTTTTGATGTTTCTGATACAAATGGGAGTAGCACCAGGAGCCTACCAGAAGGCAGGTCCTGTTTGTCACTGCTTGCAGCTTACCCCAGCAATTAGCCGAGGTCTTAATGTGGTGAGCAGGACAGGCTGATTTCTGTCTGTAGCTTCTTCTGCACAGCTTTGCTTTCCTTGAGGCAGTTGCAGAGTGTCAGGCTGGGTGTTGGCCATTAGAAAACAAAGCTGATGCTATTTTCTGCTGTTTCTATGCTGCTGCTACCCATTTCATAGGATTTGTATTGCTTGTAGTCTGGGTTGACATTTTAACAATCATTAAGAAACCTCAATGACCTTTTAATTGTCTGCATTATCCTTTGAGTATAAACCTGGCATTTTGAAAGAACAACAGAATACAGCTGTGGGCCTGTAAACAAAGGTGGGTTTTTTATTTTTATGACATCTGCTTTCACTGTTGCTGTCATCATTTTAGTGATGTGGAGGTAATAGACTGATGTTTTTACATCATCTGTAAGGGGAAAAGGCTTTACTCATTGTTCATGTTACCTTTTTCATATTGATTTCTCTTTGCATCATAAGCATGCCTTTTCTCCCTTCTCTGACAGTTACAGTAAGTACCATTTGAATCCAAGGCTTGCCCATTAATGACCTTTGACTAAAGATTTAAATATTTCAGGGTTTTTAAGGGAAAACAAAAGGAGATGTTCAGGAAGACATTGTCTGAATCATCCTATACCCTTCAGTCTTTGTGTTAGAGCAGTTTTAATTTATTGGCTGCTCAAGGAGAATTTCTGAATTATAATCAGGCCCCTGATATTCATTGAAACATAACCCATGTGTGTTCATAACAAGTAAGACAGCATCTTACAGCACATGAAGTTATATTTCTACTGTATAGTTCCATTTATTGGTGTCCTTTGTTATTTAGAGATTATTTAGTGGAAATTCTTTATGGACATAAAGGAATGTTGAAAAGCAACACTGGCCTATAGTTGTTTGCTTGACTTTATTGAATTATGCCTGTGAAGTGCATTTAAAATGTAACTGAGAAAAGCTCCATCTGCTTTAAGAATTTGTCTCGATAGTGGATTTTTGCCTTTGCTTTTGTAAAAGTTATTTAGTAGAAACCTGCTACATATTTTGAAGGGTGAATTGCAAGAGGCATGGATGTGGTGGATATTTTTCACTTCAGCTGCTGTTTCTGATTTGTTTTTTGTATTTTTAAATTGCATTCCTTTTAGGAAGATTACCACATGAAAGTACACAAAGTGCAAGAACTAGATCAAAATACATAATATGTAAATATCTGTCTTATGCTGACATTCCTCCTCAGGGAATTTTAATGTTTTTTAGTAGGAACTGAATGAGATAATTTAACAGATATGATTCTACTGGATGAAAACATGTGCATAATATTTCTCCCCAGTATAAGAAGATTCCCTGAAAAAATTCTGGACTTCTGTATTGCTGACCACCAAGTCATCCTATGAGCTTCTTACCTTTCACAGTTGGGTCCTGCATAGTTTTCCTTGCAGACACAACGCACACTTCCACTTTTTCTGTAACAGGAGACTGCAAAGCTGGAATTTCATTAGGATAAATAGTTAGAATAATGAGCAATGGCAAACACTTGGGAAAGTTTCTTTGTTACATGGGCAAGTATGGGCATTTGTTGTCAATGTGAACTCTGGCTCTTGGTTATTTATTGCTGAATAGGTGTTAAGCTCTTTATGTGATTTACATTATACATCTTGTTTAGTCTTTAAATTAGTTTAGGAAGCACTAATTAGTGTATAGCACTATGGAGCTATATAAATACAGATGTATATGTATGAAAGCTCTTGTCTTGCAGTGCAGATCAGACACATCTGCAGGTTTGGATACGCACACTTCAGATAAGGGACTTAAGATAAATATGTGTATTGTGAACCTAAATGCTTCCTGTCTGTTATCCCAAGGGGCAAAAAGTTGTTTGTGAAAGACACTGCATTGAGCACTTCAGGAACAGAGGTTCTGGAATGGGTGCAACAGTTTCTTGTGCAAATCCTATAGTTTCCTCAGATTCCAATCTGGAAGTTCCGATAGTGAAAACTGACCTCAGTAATGCTGTCCTCATTCACAGTAGCCGAGGCTGCTCTACCATCTTTCCAAGTAACCTGGAAAGAGTCTGTGCCCTCTTCTGAGACCAGCATGCCGAGTAGGCTGACTGCAGTAATGGCTTGGGCTGTAATTTCTACTGCCATGATTCTAAATCATGGATTCATTTGTTTTCTTGTTTCAGGATTTAACAAGTGTTTACTAAATATGACACCCAAGGAACAGCAGTAGCCAGATGTGGAAATTGCAAATTTTATATGCATTTCAAACACTAGATAGAAATGGCTTAAATAAATCTGCAGGAAAAAAGAGATACAGTCTAAGAGGTTTCTAGTTAGTTTGCAACATGTGTGAATAGATTTCTGCCAGGACTAGAATGCAACCAGAGTAGCAAGTGGCAGCAGTTTCCAGCTGCAGGCCCTTGGCTGCTAAAACACAGCTCCTGAGTCGCATGGTGCTGGGCAGCTGTGGCTGGGTGGCATCCATTTCACACAGGACAGAAGATTCAGAGCAATGGGAAAGTGCATGATCCACGCACTGCTTGTTCCAAGAACAACCAGCATCGAAAGGTGATGAGGATTCCCACACAATTTCAGTTCCTGATGGCATTTCTCAACCGGTTGGACAACCAGAGACAAAAATTCTGTCTGGATATCTGCTGTTTCAAAACATTTCATATAACCAGAGAGAACATAAAATGAGATTCTTCTCACAGAATTTACAAATTAAGTTCTGTGTGGCTTTTACAAGAACATGTTGAGAAAGTCATAATAGTTTGGCAGGCATCCTCTTCTTTCACAAAGCCCAATTCCTTCACGTAGTTGCAAAAACCACATTGTGGATCTAAGTAATTAAGTAAGAAATCTTCCTCAAGCTTTATACTTTTTGTGAACTTCTAGGGGGAAAAAAGGCCTTATAATTCCCTTGGGTTTGAAAAGAAGTAACATCTGCTGGACTGCTGGACTGGACAACCTCTAACCTCCTTTTTTTATTCCAAAGAGATGACATTATACTTTATGCATAATGTCCAAAAGCTACTCCAAAAGTTCCCATGATAGAAGATATGCAGATAGTCTGGTCAGAAAATCTAGAGACACTGCTGAATTCCTGGAAAAAATATCTATCTGATGAGTCTGTCTGTTCACAGATTTGGTATTCTATTTCCAAAGTAAGATGGAGTACAAAACAAGGTCCTTTGGATGTTCTTTTTTAAGCCATTTAATGCTTCTCTGCTTCTGGTAGAGCTATTACTTTGCCTTACTCTTTATATGCAGTAGGATTAATGCAAGAAAACTGAAAAACCCCAACTAATAAAGAGGATTTTTCCTTTGAGTTTAGTTAAACTTTAGTGAAGCTTAATGTTGCTCAATTAGTTTTTGCCTGTTCCAGCCCCAGCTGAAGACTGTGTCTGTGGTCAGGTCTCTCTCATGCAAGAAGCTGAACAGGCACTTTCTGCATGTGATTTAAATACTGGTATCAGGCAAATTGGGATGGGATGTTCCTTTAATTATTACCTTCAGGACTTTCCTGAGGGAACACCAAATAAATGAAGAGGATTTTTACTCATGTATTTTCGAAGGGGAGACAACGTCATAGAACATAGAATATCCTGGGATGGAAGTGTCCCCTGAGGCTCAATGAGTCCAAGACATGTACTGCTGCTAATGTTGAGGCATTTGCACTCAGGCTCCTTGCAACTTTTTTCCCTCTTCCCAATCCCATGCTCTTGAGTTTTGGGTTTGGGGTTTCCTTCTCTTTAGTGGTCTGGAACAGGAGAGGCATAATGCCCTTAGCTAAAGACCGTGTTAAAACAGGGAATGCTCCCTGGCCTCTGCTTCCATTTCCCATGGCACTGGCAGAGAAAGGTTGTAGCCCAAGTCCCTGCAGGTCCTGCTGCACTGAGCCCTGCTCAGTGGCCTGGTGGACCAGCCAGGACCCTGCTCTCAGGGAGCACTGCTGCAGAGCCTGTTGGGCTGCAGGATGGGGCAGGGTCTGTGTGAATGCAAGCCCAGTCACGCTGTATCAAATTGAGCTGTAGGGAGCACAGGCCAGACCTTGCCTGACTGACCTTGCTTGGCAGAGCTTGAGGCTCATGCAGTAGTGCCTCGGGCATGTGCAGCCCAGGTTGTGGCTCAGAGAACAGCTCCTTACACCAAAGTGGCTGCTTTGTGCCCAACAGGGTAAAAAACCCACTTTGCTAAGGAAAAAGCACTCCTGATTGTTGTATTTCTACTTTTTCAGGCATTACAGCTGCCACTGAAACTGGAAGAAATAGTCTGCTTCATCTGCGAGCTTGCTCACTCCTAAGCCTTTCTACATGTGAGCAAAGCCAAGTTCTTCCACTGTCTCTGAAGGATTTTCTCTGTAATCCAGGCAAAGCTGAAGTTTTTCAACAATAGTTGTTCTTCACCCCATGGCCCTTCTCACATGTCTGCAGCTCACTGCAAAAGCCAAGAAGGGATCTGTGGGAATTTGGCCAGAGTGATTTTGTTCCTTTGCCAGTTTGAGCCCTGAGCAGCTGAACAAAACAGCTCATCCCACCTTAATGTTGTGTGTGTAATCCTATAGCAACAGCAAACAAATACAGTAAGGACAAAATTCCCCTTGCTGTGAAGTCCTGCTGAAAGCAGAAACAACATGAGAGGAATACCTAGCTCCCTGAAAAATAGCTTCAGCCTGTTGGCAGCTATTTACTAGCATCTCCCTGTGGTGGGATTTGCATAGATAACTCTCTCCCAGAGCATGAATCTGAGCAAGAGGAAGTCAGTAATTTCTTTCAGCTGCATTACTGACATGCCACTAATTGTTTCTAATGCTAGTGGTGGCTTATATTTTTGTGGTTTTTTTGTTTTCTTCCTCATTTTTTTTTTTTTTTTTTAATCTGAAGGCACAAAGCACACAACATTTGGAGTTCTTTGACTTGGTCTTGGTTCTCTGTCAGACTTTCTTACCCAAAAGTACCTGGACATCAGCTGAAGGGCACTGTACCTGTCACAGGGTCCTCCAGCACTTTCCTTTGAACTGTTACTGTGCCAACCAGATACAGCTGCTGTACGCTCAGGGGACTGCAAAGTCATGTTTTTTTTTTTTTTGTGGTTGGTTTTACCCTTCAGATGACATGGATTGAACTTTCTGTCTGTCTTTTTTCTCTCTCTCTCAGCCACATAAATCTCTGATGCCACCTTTCTTGAGAATTGTACTTTAAGGGATTTTTAAAAGCAACCAGACAACTGAATAATGTCTTCTACATAAAACGATGAACTTTAACTTGCTCATTCTCCTCCATCCCACTAAGAATTGGTATGAGCATTTAAAGATATTTTACACCTTCTAAATGTGAAATGCTCTTTCCCGTGGTTATAAATATGAGCAGCTGGTTGTCCTCTTACTTTCCCCCATGTTGGTCAAGGACAGCAGCCTTTGTCTCCTGCATTCATGAAGGGATGCTGACCCCACCTTGGAGAGGGCCAAAGCCAACCCACATCAAAGAGAAGGACAGACTCTTTACATACTTGGCTAGTGCAGGCAGGGGGCAGGGGCAGGGCTGGCAGAAGGTGGGCACTCCTCTGACTACATCACCAATGAAGCCATCTGGACACTGCTCGCAGTGCTGGCCTGTTGTGTTTCTCTGGCAGTCCTGCAGTGGAAAGAGACAGAATGGTGAAAGTTAAACAGAGGTGCTGCCTAATTCAGAAAGAGATCACTTAGCTGAAGAGCTGGCCAAGCAGAAGAGTGGCCAATGACAGACCTTGACCTTTCAAGGTATTGACAGATTCAGGCAAACAAGTTGACACAGCTGCAAATAAAAATACTATAAATGATTACAGTGACCAGCAGCAAGTGCTGACAAGGTGCAGTACAGGACAAAACAGACACGTGGCTGGCAGGTGCTGAAGCAGAAGTGTTAGAGCTACTCAGGTGTAGCTGCCAGGCCTGTTTTGAACTGCATGTGCCAGAAGGGAAAAAATTCTTTTAATTACTCCAAAACTAAAAAAAAGAGAGTTTTCTGCTGGTAAATACTATTGGCACACTTGAGCACAGATAGAGGTTTCAGCAAGACTGTGTCTGGGACTTGGTGACTGGAAAAGAGCGTTGGGAGCTGTCTCAACATGGTACTTTTAAAGAGTAGGAAGGCTGCAGAAAGGGTTTCCACTCTTGCAACTGTGAAGTTTTTCAGTGGCCCTGAATCAGAACTCTCCAGGTGCAGCACTTTGTATGGATACAGCACAGATGTGAACAGCTATGCCAGACTTGAGGCAGCAAGGAAACAGTTCCATGGCAGATATGTGTGGAGAACTACTCTATCTGTGTGTGTTTGCTCTAGGTTTGGGTTAGCTTCCTTGATTCTTTTTCTCTTCTGGGATAAAAGCATGGGTGATGGAAACTGCAGACTGACAGATGTGATTTCCATCCTCGGGAGTATGACAGTGTCTATAATAAAGAAGAAGATCTCTGAATACATGAATAACCATAATCTGATTCAGGAATTCCTGCTTCACTAATCTGCTGCATGATGATGCAAATAGTAAGTGTATGAAGGGGAACCAGAGGATGTAACTTATCTGGACTTCCACAAAAGAACAACTAAGTTGATAGGAAACTTGAAAAGGGTTTATTTTGCAAACTGAAAGCTGATAAAGAATAGAAAGTTAAGGGTAGGATATAACAGTAACTTTTCAGAGTGGGAAGAGTCACTATTTGGATCACCTAAGCCTTGGTGCTGATATGAGTTTTTTTCAGTATTCACCAGTGTCTTACGGAAACAGAAAAAGCAGGGCTGCTCAGCTGAGACAGGAAGGCAGGAGGGAGTCTTTGCGTTATGCATAACTCAAAAGTTGTCAAACAAGCTGAGTGCAATGTTATAGTTCACCCAAATTCTGCAATACAAGAACTGAGGGGCACTGTCTTGAAAAGGTACTTCCCTACACAGAACATAGAGTTCTGCTTCTTGTTGCCAGGAGGTGAGAGTACTTGCAGGGTTAAAAAGGGGTTCCTTAGATGAAGTAATGGGCAACAGATCTATAAATGGATATTCCAAGGACTCAGTGACATAGTCTAATACAGCAGTTGTGAGTGATGGTGGAGTATGAAACAGAGACTTCAGAAATGGGCCAGTCTAGGTGCCCTCCTAGCCTGGACCTCCTATTGCCTCTGCTGGAGATCATATATGAACTGCAGAGACATTCAGTCAGGCCCTCATGGGACTTCTTGTTCCACCTGGCCAGGAGCTAGGAACTGATAGGGAAGATGAGTGTGGGAGTTCAGGAATGCTCCAAATGGGAGGGAGCTCCCTAGCCTGGGGCTAGAGGCATCTTGGTGTCTCTGTGGCTGGAAGTTCTTCAGCAGTGCTGGGGTGGGGATGGGTGAGCTCAGCTAATCAATTTTTCACCCGCGACAGCCTCTGTAAATTTGTAACTTACTCTCTGCTCCAACCATGGTGTGTTCTTTGCAGAAAAGAGTTTGAGAAGGGAGGAATGAGATCAGGGAAGACATTTAATGAAAATAAAGTCAAGCTTCATTTTCATAGGCATTCCTAAATTAGTTTTGTATCCAAGTGTTGTGACTTTGATTTAGTGGCAGAATATTGTCCTGGCAACATTGATGTTTTTGTTTTTGCTTGTGAAAATACATCTGGGTTTTTTTAAACAATATTTCTTATTTGAATTCCATTAAGGCTCCCCCATTAGGACTAGTTATTTTAGCTCAGATGCTTTTTGATTCTAGAAAACTTTGTTTGTCTTGCTGCATGCTTTATAGTCATAGAGAACCCATTGTACAGAAATTATTTCTTTGTACAAGGCTGTCATTTGGCCAGAGATCTCTACAGCAAGTAGAATGTGATGAGAAAAAGGAAAAAAAGCCATTTTTATTTCATAGATCTTTAAACAGATCAGCCAACAATAGTTTTAGAGCTAAAGGTGTTTTTTTTAGTCATATTTGCCGTAAGGGATAAAATATTTTGTATACCGAGAACCAGAAGGGTAGTTTAACTAAGAGTCTCTAAAGTGAGAGAATACTAGGAGGAAGTTTGAATAAGAGAAAGAGGAGGAGGAGGAAAAGGAAAGAAGTGCACTAATCACAGGGCACGTGGTGAGAGCCAGAAGGCTAATGGAAGGCTAATACAGTTTTAAAAATATTTCACATTTTTCATTATCCACAGAAAATGGTGTTAATGTACCACCAGTGAGACATGGGACAGTGGGCACTGAGCACTTGAAGGGATTGAGCCACCCTCTGTATGAAGCACTGGCAGAGACCTTGGATGGGCTCTGTTTGATTGTAGTCTGCACGGTGTTTGCTCAGTTCACTTCATCTTGTTTGTCCTCAGCTCTCCAAACAACACATGGGTATTAACAGAGTAAATCTGCTGCTGGTTTCCAAAGCTCAAATACTATCGTCATGAACAGACCAGGACAGCAAATGTTGTTCCTCAAATCTACAGTTTTTCATCTTCTAAACTGAACAGAAGTAAAAAAGGGTTTTTTTACCCCAGATACCCCATTAACTGAGAGCACTTTTGTAGTTTTTCTCTGGTTAGTGACTATATAAAAGTGACTTTATCTTATTTAACAAGACAGAGCTTCTGTGGGTATTTAGAACCATTTTTTCACAGCGATAGAAAAAGTGTCCTTATAGTTTATGTTCCATTATTTTGCATCTCCAACTGAACTGCTGAGTTCATTAAGCCCAAGACACATATCTGAAGGCAGGGAGAACATCCTCCCTGCAGCTCATGGGTGATTCCCAGCACTGGGTGACACTGGTGTGGTAGTTTGAGAAAAGTGCTTTGCTTCTCAGTGGATCATTTTGAGTGGATCACCAATAGCAGCCTGGCTTCTAAAAGCTTCTGTATGAGTCTACAGTGTGTAATCATTCATTCAGCAGCAGCTTGTCTGACGACAGAGTGGCTGGACTCTATTTTTCTGTGTAAGAAAACGTCTTAGCTGGTCTTACTACTCTGCTCTCACTGAGACCAACAATCTGTGTGAGCATTTCTACATGGCTCTTACTGTAACTATCTATGCACACATGAAAAGAACATGAAATGGTGCTGTGGGGAGGTGTGAGGTGTTACTTCGAAATGACTTTCAGCACTGAGCTCCTAGACCCTTTGATTGGAAAGTAAACCACTGTTCTGAGATTGTAGAACACTACATGTGATGCAGTTCTTTTCAATAGATACATTTGTGCACAAATAATAGTGAAAAGCTTATTTATTCTCTTCAGATGAATTTAGGACAAGTTTCCCACCACGAGACAAACATGTTTGTGTAAACTAATATAACTGAAAAACTGAGGTGGGAATCTGTCCCACCTTCATTTACGAGCCTGAACTTGCAAGAAAAGAGCCCATTCTAACAGTCTTCAAAGGCATCAGCTTCATTAAATCTGCCATTTTTTGCAGTTTTAGGGAAGTTATTTCATCTGAGGGATAATGAAGTGTACTTTAGGCAGTCTGGACCTTCTCCATAGGAAACAGGTAGCAGACTGGTTTTCTGTGTACCCTCTAAAGTTAAAGAAAGACAGGAGCTGCCACAGAGTGGTGCAGAGCACCTGCTAGACACCTAATGCCAGATGGTGTGGAGACACTCCAGGGACAATCAAAAGTTAATACTCAGCCCTGCCTCTCGTGAAGTTAGTGCATCAATAACCCCCCCAAAACTGCAAATAAAACCTCCCAAAATAACAGGATCTTAAATATTGTATGTGAAATCTGGAAGGGTCCTCAAACCTTGACAATCTTAATACTTTGGAGATGAAAACAGTCATCGTTAAGATGTATCAGGAATTGTCGGTTTGCTTTTTTTCTCTCTTATTACTTGCCCTCCTGAGAGATAGACCTTTAACAATTGTTAATGCAGGAGATTGCACAAGGAAAAATAAATTACATAGGTAAAGAGATGCAGGTGGTTTTCATTGCTGTATAGTCTGTGTTTCGAGGTAGATTTAGATTTCCCCTCATATATGCTCTCGTATCTGAGGTTACAGAACTGCATAGCATTGACCATGCCAGCACACCAGAATTTCTTGCTGTCCCAAAATAATACTAATAAAAAAAAGACTGCAGCATAATGATTTGAAAGCCAGCAGTAGTACATGTTTTATCTTTTCCATCTATGAGGTTTAGGGTTTCAAGCTTCCTCTCTCCAGCCGTGGGTGAGATGCAGTGTTAGTTTTCAACAGTTCATATGGAGGGAGCAGATGAAGCACTTAAAGTAAACATAAAGTATTGTGCAATTTTTACTAAAGTAAAGACATCTGTCTAAGTAAAAAAAAAAAAAAGAGGATAGGTACAAAACTTATTTCCTGATGTGGTTTGGGTAAAAATGCCCCCTCTATGTCAAAGTTTTGATATGTAGACCTTGTCCTGTATTAGTACAGTGAGAGCTGATGCCTTGCCAGATGCACCTGGCCCGCTACCTTCTTAACTCATCACTTGTGGTACCTAACTGTGACAAGTGTGGCTGAGCAGGAGGGAGAGCAGCAGCATCCCCTGCTCGCAGTCCTGGCCTCATTTCCTTCGTGCCTCTTACACGGCTGAGCAGGAGTGGAAGTAAAGTGGTTGCATGTTGGGGGTCACTGTTGTATGTTTTCAACAGTAAACTGGGGTAGGACAACAAAAACTACAATTAAACATAGCTAAGAGAGAGGGAAATACCTACACCTGAGAAAATGAGTTGACTAACACTAATGCTTTTTTCATCTTCTGCATTCTAAAATGTTCTGGAGAAGAGAAGGGCTGCATTTTAGCACAAGATTGTTGCAGTTCTGGTTAGATTTTCAAACATATATCACCAGTGCTCTTTAGATATCTGTAGCCCATCTTTACAGAAAGAAGCAGTGAGCTATAAGCAGCAAGTCTCTTTGTGAAGGCAGAAGTACCTAATGAGCTGGGGAGTTTTGCTAGCTCCCCTACTGCTTTTTGCTTGTGCTTGATGGATGGTTGTAGATCCACTGGCAACTCTCCAGACCAGCCTTGGCAACCATGTGGAACATATTATCCTTTTGGGCAGAACTGCCAAATCTGTTCCAACCTTTCCGCTCAGCTGTAAACCCAAATGCTTAAACACAAATCACTTACACGACAGTATGCTCTATTGTGAAGAAATTCCGTAAAAGGTTGGAAAGGATACCAGCAGATTTATCCTCTCCAGTGTTAGAATCATTTGGCCTTTCTTGTTCCAAAATGGTCACGTTTATTTATTTATTTACTTATGAGTATTTGGGTGCCTTATATAAAGACTGATCAAATATATGGGGCTGAAATGATAACAAACCACTTAGAGATTTTTAGGGAGACAACAAGAAATTTACACTTCACCTTCTGCTAGAATGCTTCCTCCAAATTCACTTCTTCTGTTCTGTGTTTTCATGCATCTAGGAAGATCTAATCTCCATTAAGAGTAGAAATCTCATGTAAGACACTGGTGACTCAGTCTAACAGAAATTTTGCCTGGATAAACAGCTTGGTATTTTTAAAAAAAATTCAACATTTCAATCCATTTTATTTTGTTCATTCGGAGTTGTTGTCATAGCACATTTCACTCACATCAAGCAACTTCCTTCCTTAAACTGTGCAATCAAATTTTTTAGTATGGTAAAGCCCTGACAATTGTACTACTTGCACAGGATATGACAGTTTGAGAAAACCTCTTTCACCTCCATAAATTACTCTTCCCAGAGGTGACCATCACGCCCTCTAAAGACCAGTCATTTGAAGGCCACTTCCATGTCTGAATTGTCAAATGTCCAACCCTCAATGGAGGTGCTCTAAAGAAATAGGTCAGCTGTTTATTGCTGGTAGGGTTCAGTCTCGAGGATGGTGAAGGAGGCAAAACATTCCCTTTATCCGTTTCTGTCTTATTAGCAGCAAAACCTGATGGGCTTTATGCAGGACAAATGCACATCTCTGGGTCTGCAGATGGTCACTTGAAGCTCTTGCACTTAATATCACATATATGCATGTTTCTGAAATCAAAAGCTAGAGCCTGACAACAGACTTAATTTTCTTCTCTTATCCAGAATGGAGAAAATTATGTTAAAAATCCAAAGTCCAATATCAGCACAATGAATTGGTGTTTCTTCCACTACCAGCCTTACATGCATCACCAGATGCTGTCTTTGAAATGAAGTATTATTTGACATCTCTCTTTTAATATATCATTAGTAGAGCTTATGGTGTGCTGGCTATTCTTCTTATAACACTTGGGTGATTTTCTATCCTAACAAAATGGACTCTGTGTCTTCAGTTTTAGTCACAGGACCATGTGACTGATTCCTGCACTGGTTTTATAGGGATATCTATGCAAGAAAGGCTCTATCTGCAGTAAATTCTTCTGTCTGGTTACCTAAGGAGATTGTTGATTCATTGATTGTGTCGTTCAATAAGCTTTTAATGACTTATGGATTTGATTTGCAGTCTGTGAATAAGCTGAGAGAAGTTTCGAAACAGAACCTCAAGATATATATGTCAGCAGAAATTAAAGATATGAGCACTCTACCTTAAGGCATCATTAAAAAGGGTTTAATTTTATTTGATTTTGAATTCAGGGCACAGGCCAATGAAAATTTCATTAATTTATATGCTGTGGGAACTACACTTGCCAAATTGATTTGAGGGATTTGCATAATATGATGGCCTCAGAGCATCATATGGGACCTGAACCTTTCATTTCATCCCTTTTGAAGCAGAGTACTTTTTCCTTTTCATACTGTCTTGTCCATTTATTCAGGTCTTACAGCTGAATTACTATAGTAATTACTAGTTAAAAAAAAGTTATTACTATAAAAAAAATAGTTATTACTATATAACTAATAGTTATTACTATAAAAAACTTCTACCAACCAAACGCCGTGTTATTATTACTTTCATTTTATTATTGCTTCCAGCACTGTTAGCAGAGTCAACTTTAAAAAGTGATGTTTTTTCTTCATTCATTATGTTGATAAACATGCAGATATAGAAAACTTTAACTTTGGGGAAGATCAGTTCTTCTAAGATCATCTGCTAAAGATGTTATGTATCTATGGCTCAAGGTTAAGGTAAGACGTGGTTATGTGGAGAGTCCATGAGTGATAAAACTTTAGAATGTTGTTGCATCTTGGAAGCAGAGAGATAGAAAGTTCATACTCATGGAAATAGAAGATGACAACATTAATATTGTGGGATAAATACATATTTAATTTTCAACAGTCCATTAAAAGCTAACTGAATGCAGAAAATCTTGTCTTAGTAGCAGGCATGGTGGTTACCATAATTCACTACAAGAATTATTGGAGTAGTTCCCCTAAAAATTTGAGAACAGAGAGAATGGTGAGCTTCCCATACCATGTGGTCCTATCTCTTCACAGGAGCTCCCAGCTATAGAGGTACTGACTCATTTCTGCCCCATCAGGCTTTGGCCAGATCCATATATGTCCTTCAGAACAGCCCTTAGGGAAGGATCCTCTGTCCACTGATCTTAATACAAGTCACATTACCAACCACCAAGTCACCTTTTCCTAAACTGAATTAATTCTTTCATTGGATATGTTTCTTCCTGCTGTAATTCAAATTACATCTTTGTTTCTCCAAGCTTTTCTTCTCCTAGGCTTTCTCAGTCACATTTTGCTGTTTACCAATTTTATTAGTTTCCAAACTTCTCTGGAAATTTCTGAATCTTCAGGAAGGTCCTCTTACTGCAGTCCCCATGGGCGTCTCTGGTTCTGTTTTATGCTATCAAACCTTTAAACCACCTTTTCATTCTGCTCTTTCCCTCTACCTTTCACTTTTATTTCACTTAAGCCTTTTCACTGTTCCTTTTTATTCAAAAGTAAATGACCTGAGTTTAATGGCTTTTTAAATCCTTCAGAAAAGTTATCAAATGGCTATTTGACTCAAACAGTAAACTAGCGTTTAGCTTTTAGTTTTATTCCCTACTACCTAGCTGGTTCCAGGAGTTGATTGTCTTGAAGAAACAGCAGTCAGGAATGCACATTTACTTTCAGATAATTTCTTCCTTATACTGTAGATTTACTGGGTTTTTTTGTTTGTTTGTCCTGAACCCTTGACTTCAGCCTTATTTTTGTAGAAGATATGAAACAGGTCTTCTGTTGTGTTTGTAACATGAGGATATAATCACTTCCTAACTCATATATTCCACTCCAGAAACTCTCTGGTGACCAGAGTGATCAGAAGCAGACATTTGACAAGCTCTCTCTCTTGTCCCCAAGTCTTCCATCAAAAGTTTCCCCTTGGCATCATTATCATTTGACTAAGGGGACAACCATCCCATGAGCCTTGTGCATGTGAAAGAGAATAGCTGGGAATGCCTGGCGGTCTAAAACCACTTTTGAAAATTTAGTTTTAAAAGATTAAGCCAATATGTGCTCTGCAGAAACCAGCCAATTCTAAGCACTTTACAGTGGCCAAGCCATAGTAATTGCTCCTGCACTGAACAGCTGCACTGTCTTCTTCCCACAGAAAAAAAATATGGTAGGAAATATGCTATGGAACTTGACTTTATGTATTTGTATAACTGAAAACTTGATAGTGGTTGCAACGATGTAAAGTATGTGAATATTATGAGTCCATTTTATGCAGAGATAAACTAAGGGCAAAGGTTTACAACTTGTCAAAAGTAACACATGACAGAGCAAGGGATTCTGGGCTCTACTTCTGCTTTACAAGCCTGCAAAGAGTATACTAGAGCCTAGCTCTTGTTGTGTGTTTTAAATACAGTATTAACTTCCATCATTTTTTTAGTGTACTAGTGTCCTTATTGCTCACTAGTAGTTTGGATTTTAATCCAAACAGTTTTACTGTATTGATTTTTGCTCCAGAGCTACAAATGTTTGACTACTATTACTGACACACAGCTTTCTGTATGAGGTGATTCTGAGTCAGATTGAACATATGGGAAATTGTAACTTTACCTTGGAATTCAACACACTCTTCCCTTGGTGTATTGTTTCACCTTCTCATGTTGTTCCTTCACAGCAGGAATAACACATGTATACACACTCATGGGGGCCACTCACCACTGTAAATTGTTTATATTATACACAGCACTGTATTCATAAAGGGGAGAATTAAAAGTATTTGAATTTATACATTTTTTTCTCCAGAGGTATATAAAACTCTGTCCCTATTTCTGATGGACTAAAAATTTTCCCCAGCATACTATCTCTCACAAATACCACATGAGGGAAGTGTTCTGAATCTGCAGAGATAATTTAAGTGAAAATGAATTTTGGCCAGGGTAATCAATTAATGTATTGATCTTGGCCCTACTTATGTTCTTCAGCAAAAAGCTCCTGTGGTATAGACACTGCTTTTGCTGTGTATTGAAACTGAGCACTGGTGTTAAAAGTCAGACAATCAGAGAAAACAGGAATTCCTTACCACACAGATTCCAGATCCATCAAGGCATCTGTTTGCATTGCCATTACAGTTGCAAGGAGAGCATTTCCCTGAGCTGGTACGATAGAATCCTTCTTGGCATTCCTGCAATGAAAAAAAAAAGTATTTTCTATGCATTTGTAGTTGAAGAATTGGGTTCGGTGAGAGGAGGGGAAAGCAAGACTACAACCATCAGATCTCCCCAGAGCACACAGTACAACCCCATCATAGCAGACCACACACACACTGCTGAACTCGAGTCTGTTCTTTCACTCTCTGTCCTGGTGCTTGCTTTTTTGCCTTAGAGTGTTAAAGCTGTCAGCATTCCTGCCTGTGTCCTGTCCCTGACAAGCAGTGGGTGTGGAGCTGGCAGATTCTTACTGCATGTTGTACTAGAGGATGAGTTAGCCAGAAATCACAATCCTTATTCAGTAAAGAAGGTGTATTTATAGGAAAGGAATAGCATTTACTTAAAAAAAAAAAAAAAGCTTTAGAAAATTAGAAAATTTACTTTACATCAAGGCTTTGAAGAGATTTGGATGAATAACCTGTGGGAAACAGAAACATACCTACAAAGATCAATGTCCTTTTGAATAAATGTGTGGCTGTGCCTGTTGTACATAATTTAGTAATTTTGATAATTTACCAAAGCTTTCCAAAATTAAAGAGAAATTGTAAATATATGATCACCTCATTTTGAATAATAATTACAACAATAATATAAGGAAACAGAAACACAAAGCTATTGAGATGCCCTTCAAAGACTGAAAAATAAAAAGAAAATTAAAGAGGGTAGTTTTTGTTTGATGTGTTATGTATAAATTTTTGTTCTTCACTCCTCCCTCATTATGCAAAGCTGGTGAGACATACACAGACTGACCTCAGGAGCAATCTTGTTTAACTCTGTTAACCTGTGTCACCCTGCTCATCCTGTCCAGTCTCCTTGTGTCACATGTATTATGTTAGATCCATGCAGACTCTTGAATTATTGTATTCTAAATATCTTACCCTTGTTTAACTCTTGCAATATTGTTGCAGAGCTGATGCGAAGACACTGGCATGTCATTTAGCTCTCCAAAAATTATTTGCTACACCCTGCTTCAGCTGTGATTTACAAACAGCAGCCCTGAAATTGCTGTCAGAGCTTGAGGTACACCAGAATTTCCTGGAGTATTTTTTGTGGCTCACTCTACAGCACTTCTTATATGCTGTGGCTCTTGAGGTCTCCTACCCTTGAAGAAAGTGGGAAAAGTATAAAATTCAGACGACTCAGAAGGGTGTGTCTTGCATTTGTCTGAGCTAAGAGGCATCCTATTGTATTGCACTGATCAAATCAGGATTAGCTTTCTTTTGTATCTCCCTATTCCTTATTTTCCCGGGTTGCCCTGAAATCAAGGATGAGGGTGTTTTCTGCACTGTGGTAGCCATACCTTCTCATGCCCAGCGTAAGCTGTGGCAAGAACAGCAGGTCTACAGTAGCCGCACAGTGATACCTCCCTAGCCAGAGAAACTGGCCTGTGAGCAGCAGTGCCAAATGTCCCTGCTGGTGGCTGGTGCTAGCCAGCCCTGGCACAGTGCTGTGGCCCTGTCCTGGCTGGTGGCTGGTGCTAGCCAGCCCTGGCACAGTGTTGTGGCCCTGTCCCTGCTGGTGGCTGGTGCTAGCCAGCTCTGGTACAGCACTGTGGCCCTGTCCTGGCTGGTGACTGGTGCTAACCAGCCCTGGCACAGTGCTGTGGCCCTGTCCTGGCTGGTGGCTGGTGCTAACCAGCCCTGGCACAGTGCTGTGGCCCTGTCCTGGCTGGTGGCTGGTGCTAACCAGCCCTGGCACAGTGCTGTGGCCCTGTCCTGGCTGGTGGCTGGTGCTAACCAGCCCTGGCACAGTGCTGTGGCCCTGTCCTGGCTGGTGGCTGGTGCTAACCAGCCCTGGCACAGTGCTGTGGCCCTGTCCTGGCTGGTGGCTGGTGCTAACCAGCCCTGGCACAGTGCTGTGGCCCTGTCCTGGCTGGTGGCTGGTGCTAACCAGCCCTGGCACAGTGCTGTGGCCCTGTCCTGGCTGGTGGCTGGTGCTAACCAGCCCTGGCACAGTGCTGTGGCCCTGTCCTGGCTGGTGGCTGGTGCTAACCAGCCCTGGCACAGTGCTGTGGCCCTGTCCTGGCTGGTGGCTGGTGCTAACCAGCCCTGGCACAGTGCTGTGGCCCTGTCCTGGCTGGTGGCTGGTGCTAACCAGCCCTGGCACAGTGCTGTGGCCCTGTCCTGGCTGGTGGCTGGTGCTAACCAGCCCTGGCACAGTGCTGTGGCCCTGTCCTGGCTGGTGGCTGGTGCTAGCCAGCCCTGGCACAGTGCTGTGGCCCTGTCCTGGCTGGTGGCTGGTGCTAACCAGCCCTGGCACAGTGTTGTGGCCCTGTCCCTGCTGGTGGCTGGTGCTAGCCAGCTCTGGTACAGCACTGTGGCCCTGTCCTGGCTGGTGACTGGTGCTAACCAGCCCTGGCACAGTGCTCTGGCCCTGCCGCTGCTAGGACTGGCACTCACATGCCTGCATGGTTCTGTAGCTCCCGCTGTGGGGGACTGGGTAGCAAGAGCCAGCAATCCCAAGTCTCATCTTCCTGTTAACTTCCATTCCCAAGTGTGGGTAGGTCCTTCTATCCAGCCAGACAAACTGCTCGCCTAGAAGACAATGTATCTTAGGAGATGACTAACAACAAGCTTTAGAAATGAGGTTTAGAAATGAATCATCGGTCCGCCCATATCCCAGAGAGCTCTGAGAAGTTGAGATGAACATAAATGGAAAACTCCGTTGACTTTACCATTCTTGTGCACAGAATTTTATCTGGCTTGCTTTGGAAACACTTTCTTTGATATTAGCTCCTAGGAGGCAAAGTCTTCAGACTACAGACTCTTTGGGACAGCAGAAATATTGTCTATTTGTACTGCTTGTTTCTTTCAGTTGTTTAGTCTTTACACAGCAGTAGGACTGGCTCCTGCCAGACTAAGGATTGCAGCTGAATGATTACACCACACACTGTGAAAGGGTTTCTAAAGGGTTTTTTAGGAGACAGTTTCTAAATTGAAAACAGATTCTTGTCCCAATGTCTGCCTTTGCAATATTTCTTTCCACCCATACAGATCTAAAGCCTGTTATATTCTCTGATGCCTCAGAGCTGGTGGGTGGTCCTAGATGTGTTCCTTTAGTGTCTGCCCAAAAGCTTTATTGGTTTTGCAGGTCTAAGCAGAATAATTTTTTACTTAAGATAGTGAATATGGACAACAGATATGTAGGAGGGCTTGTAAAGGTGTCTGTGAAAATCCTTCAGTCAGCCATAAAGATAAACTCATTTATACATGAACTGATGGTATGCCTGCACTGCAGCCATGGGTGAGCCTTCATCTAGTCCACATACCCAGCAGTAACAAGTTAGTGCAGGTCAGTGCTACATCCTTGGTTTGAGCATAAGGGCGATGCCTACACAGTCTTTGCTGAAGTCTACTGGGAACCAGTTTATCTCCTATTGTTAGCAGACACGTTCCTCAAGACATCTGCCTCAATTCTGGGTTGTTCTATTTTCATTATCAGAGTGTCTCTTCAAAATGAGATGTGGGGAAGTCATATGGGGTATTTTATTTTTTCAACTTTTTTCCCCCATGTTATTCAATTAATTGGAAGGTGCTGATGCTTATTATTTTAAAACATTACTTTAAGCCATGGGTTGTATCAATGTAAACCAGAAATTATGTATTGACAATCAATACTGTGAGGGAAGAGGGAATGAAGGGAAAATGGGATCCAGATTGTTTTCTTTGGCCTTTGAAGTTTTCTCAGGCATTCTCAATTATTCTACTATGTTTTTGTTGCTCCTTGCCCTACTAGTGATAATGGAGTGATTGGTTGGTTGTTCCAGAGTTTGAGCCAACATCATATTTATAAAAAAAAGTGTCAGAGTGTTGAGCTAATTGAGGGATTCGAATTGCTGAATGTTCTGGAAGCACAAAATTATTGCATACAAAGCAGAAAAAGGTCTGGAACAAAATGGAAATACCCTCCCTGCAAAATCATTATGTAGGCAATTGAGTGAGGAACATTTCCGTCCACTGTCTGTTTCTGAATGGTGAAGAGAAATAGAAGGCCAAAATGTTAGGTCTGCATTAGCAATTATGTCTTCACAATTATTAGATATTTTTTTCCCTGAGGGACAGAGTTTGTTCCAGTTCAAGTTGAAAAGTCCAATAAAATGTTGGCCTTGCTGATCTCCTGAAAATCTTTGCACCCATGGGGTATTTATTCCCCCCACTCCCACCCTGCATCTGGATTTAATGACTACATTTCTTAAAAACAAGAACCAGCTGCATGTCGAAACTGCTGGGGAGCCTGTGGTAATTTTCTGCTTTTTCAGACCTTTCTGCTGGTCTGAGTGCAAGATGGGGCTGAAGATGGAAGGCAATTCACATACACAGAGCATAAATTTACTCCCGTATTATATTCAGTCAGTTTCACCAATTTCATTGTAGCTGTTCCCGTTCTGTGACTGCGAACTGAGGGCAGAAGCAGGTCCCCCATTTCTTCCCTGCTGCCAGCATGCAGGAGTGGTGCAGCTGTGCCAGGGTGGGTGTTTGCTGTGGACCTGCCTCTTCTGGTTTGCTTTCCCCAAAAGAAAAGTGCTGTGCTGGTAACCCATACAGAGTGTTCTCTGTGGTCACATCTGCATTGGCCAGCTGAAGAAAGGCAAGGTATGGTTTCAGGCCTTGGTCTTACTCCTTGACAAACTCATTTTCCTCACAATGACCAGGCCTAGCTCAGGGCATGGCATCTGTTAGGATGTGCTCCCAAGAGGCAATTTGTATTGATGCCTTAAATGGCTACCTAGAAACAAAGACCAGACAGGAATAAAGGAAAAAAAGGTGGTATTTATTTGAAAGGCCTTCAAGTGCACACTTTGGGGTCTAGAGGTCCTGCTGCAGTGGATCTTAAAATGGATGCTCGGTCACGAGTGCTTCACACTTTTATATCAGCATAAATTCACCAACCAGAACCTAGCCAATGATGTGATTTCCCCCAGCCTGCCCCCTTCTTCCCTAGATGATGGTTCTACAGTTTCTAGGTGTCCTGAAGGGCAAGTTAGAGTCTATCTAAGCACAGGGAACGGCACTTAACCAGCTACAGAAAACTTCAGTTACACCAGCAGTACAGGATTTGAAAAATATAGAATTTAAAACCTAAGGCATCAGTATAGGACTGCCCTTCTTTGGGCTAACACAGAGGGTGCTTCAGCACATGGACAAGAGGTTTGTTATCCTGTTTGACTAGGAGGCCCCCACACTTCTTTATTCAGTACTTCAGATGTAGCCATTGACTCTCTCACCTAGGGGTAAGAAAACATGGCACATAGCTTTAGTTAGTACTGGAACTTGTAACTTTCTTGTGGATATATAAACATATAAAGAGTCTTATCCATGATAAAAATATCCCTTGGATCCACACCAGTGCTTGTTATTTCCAGAATTTTCTCTCCAGTGCTGGGGTATACGAAAGGATTCAGGGTTAAATGGTCTGCATTAGGACATCTCAGACTTTGTTACATCTATGATACTATTTTCAGTCTTGGAATCCCATTATTTGGTCCAAAACAAACCCAGAAGAAAAAGATGGTGTTTTCCTCCAGGACTGTTGTTAAAGAGGAAACAGCTGGTGCACGTGAGGATCTGAATCTGAGGAGCAGCACTCAAAGAAGCAGTCATGGCACATCAGCTGCCAAGTCACTGCTAAGTGTCAGTAGAGCCTTGGTTGTTGCTTTAGCAGTGCTATGGGCTTTGCTGCTAGAGAGAGTCCAAAGGTGTGCTTCCTTCCAGGTCTGAGAAGGATCCTCAGGGAGCTACATGGATGTTCAGGCATCAGGGCAAAGGTCAAACATGATGGTATTACTTAGCAGATTCTCACTTCTGGTGAGAAGGTCTGTTCAGGATACTAAAAGTGAATGCAATCTGGGCACAGCTGAACCTGATAAACTCATGGGCTAGTGACAAAATGAAAATTCACTTCATTAACACAATACTCCAAATCTATCTGAAAAAATACAAAAAGTTCTATCCCGTGTCGCAAACACCTGTATTGTGTGTGGAAGAGTTATGTGGAAGAGTTATTTTTGATGGCAAGAGACAAAAATGCACATTTTCTTAGTTTCTGTCAACCTCCACACATTACTTCTTCATATGCCAAGAGGTTAAATAAATGACTAACATAATTTATGGTATGCTATTCAAGTCTTATAAACTGTTCTTGATCATGTTCTTTTAGCCTTCAGTGGAAGAGACCATAATTAATTCTCATTACCTGATGTCTGATTTTGGCCAAGTAAATACACAGGGAGCTATCTCTGGTTAAGCTGACATACCACAGTTTCTTTGCCTGCTTTATCTTGATGGTGTTGCAAGTTGACTTGCCATATAGTTAAATTTTGAAAATATACTTTTGTGTTCCAGTTTTCATTTTTCTGCAGTCTGATCTGTTCTGTAAATGTGGTAAAAATATTTTCAAAATACCTAAACCTAAGGAAGTCATAGTTTGAGAAGTGTGAAATCTGGCCTGAGAGGCTAGCTCTCAATCAAAATATTTATGGAGAACTGTGACGTGTATTGTGAATTATTTGCATAATAATATTTATCACTTGACATGGACTGATTAAGAGTTTTGGAACTTTGGGACCTTTATAAGTCCCCATTGTCTCTTATGGAATGAAAGAAAAAAAGAAGAAAAGAAAACAAACTTTACTTGGACATTATGAAGCTTTGCTTCGGAAAGCAGGGAAAACAAAATAGAAAAATATTGCTCCTCTGATATAAGAGGCATCATGTCAGCAATAGATGCCTGTAAAAGTAGGACGCATGGATATTTTAAGTCCAAGTTTTTAATGTATTGATGAAAACAATCAGGCAAATTGAGTGGAGCAATGCCCCTTCTTGACAGCTGCACATCAGTGTGTAATGTTTATCTGGAAGGAACAGTTCAGACAAACAGAAGTTTGGTACTCAAAATTCTATAAAATCTCTGAAACTCTACATCCTTTGCAATACAAAGGGAGTGAGTACTCTAAACAACCTCCATCAATTTAAAAATCCTTGTGTCTAAAGCAGAGACCAGTCTGCTGGAAGTGCATAGCATTACCATGGAAACATCAGCCCTCTGTTCCTTGAGGACATTTCCAAACCCAACCGAAACATGCTTGCTTTTGTTTATTTTTCTTTATAAGCAGTATTTGAAATTGGCAGCTACAGTTCTGAGGCCTTTTTGAAGACTGTTTTCTTAGGCCAACTTAGGATAAATAGCCTACTGCCCTTCCTAAAAATAAAGATGTTTTCCTGCTTGAATATCTCCCAGTACTTTCATTTATGCAATTGTTTATTAGAAATAAGAACATCAGAGAAACAAGTCTGAGAAAGCAGTCTTCTACTGTACATTTGATGTTATTTCAGTTTCTCTGGCTCCCTCAGAAGAGGTAGGACTCTTTTCCAAAGAGGTTCCTGGTTTTGATCACCTATAATAGGGACTTCACTTTCAATCCCCAGCCAAGATCTCACAGAAGTCTTGCCAAACATCAGCATCCAGCAGGTCTCACCCAGCCTGTCTGAGGCCTGAAGGCAGCCCCAGGCTGAAGCCCTGAGGAGCTGTGTGCCCCAGGTGCAGCGCTGAGCTAACACAGCTGTGGCCGTGCTGGCGTGAGGGCAGGCTGGCCTTGGCAGCTGCGTGGTAGGACTGGTGTGCAGGAAGACCAAACCACAGCAAGCTGGGAGTCATCCACATGGAGAGTTCCAAATGGGATGCCATGTGGCCAGAAGCCAGCTGGACGCCGCTGGATGGTTTGATTCCTTGTATATTGTAACGCGTCTAAATTAGGTCAGCTGTGCCTGCTGCTCTCCCCTGACTGTGCAGAGGGACGTGGAGGGGTAGCTCCTCTCGTGGGGCTGCCAGATCAGTGTACAAAGACTGTGAGATGAAACCTATTGCACATGTCAGATGTGTTGTGCCTTGTAGAGTGTCCGGGCTGCAACAGCTGTGCCATAGATCTGGCCAAACTGCTGGACCCTGTATCCTTGGAGAAGTGCAAAGGCTCCCTAGAGTATGATCCACAAGTCTGTATGTTCAGGTAGAGAAGGTGGATGCAGTCAAAGGAAATCTTGATGTCTGTCAGGCCCAACGAATTTGCTCCCTACGTGCAGGAAAGATGGAGCCTAGAAAGAGGAATGACCCCATTCTAAGGACACCTTCTGGCTCCTTCCAAAAGGCACACTAAAAATACTGCTTTGCCAAGTTGGGATGTAAATAAACAAAGTGTTTGAATCCATGGACATCCTATCTTAAAACTACTGTGGGCAGACACAAAATCTATGGCTTATCATGCTTGGAAATCATTAACTACAAAACAGTCTTCTTTACCTTGGACAGATATCAAAATATACTTCTGGTATTTCATTCATCAAAAGGTACTGAGGACAGCAACATGACTTTTACATTTGCTTTTCAGCTCGGGACATAATTGACTTCCAGTGCATTTAAACATGGATTTTTAAAATCCTGACGTCCAGTTGTAGACTGATGGTCATTTGACCACTTCTTTCTCCCTGGGAAGAAACTAGCAGACATTTCAAATTCCTCAGGTCAAAGACGTGTTATTCATAAGCTTAGACACAAAGATTTAGTTCCTCTTTAGGCTCCTGGGAAACTTTATGCAAACAAAAAGAGCTGTGATAACACTGCATCCCGCTCTTCTGACCCCCCTGCCTTTGGTGACCTGCAGGAGAAACCTCTCTCCATTTGTTGCTAAAATATAAAATCCAGCAGATGTGCTGTAAGCACTGTGTGCAACTCTAGCTCGGTGTCAGCCCCTCTACTGTTGTGTAGCACACCCCTGGGATCTCCTGGGGTTTTTGCCATCTTACACAGCCAACATGCGCTTTATTGATCACAGAAAAGGTGCTTAACACCTGAGTTAAATTTTGGGTTGAGAATTCAGTATGTGTAGTTTTTAGAAGTATCTCTTGACTGCATGGGGGTTCAGAAGTGTGCATGTACAAGGGGATGGACAAGAGTTAAGTGGGGGAAAAGGATATGCCTATATTTGCTCTGCAGGGCTCTGCTGCTGACTGAGCCATGCTGGTTCTTGCCCTAGTCCCAGAGGACGGATGGACTTGCATGTTCACTAGAAAACATATGAACTGCACTTGTTGAATAGGGTCAGCAGACAGGAAAACCTGCAGGCATTTCTCCCTTTTCCGAATGTGTAGGCAGCTGCTCTGAGCCCATCAGAGATTGAGGTTACCAGACTGAGAAGGTGTTTATTAATTAATGCACTCTGGTGCTCTTCACATCTAGACTTTTCCACATTTTTGGATGAGGAACTCAGTGGTGCTAGCTCACCAGTTCTTGCTAAAAATGCTTTGGGACTAAATATTGCCTATAGCTGAGAAATCCTGCTAAGAAAATTTTGAGATGCACTTAAAGTTAGAACTATGCTGTTTTTATGTATGCCCAGGAGACAGGACATATTTTACAGGTACATGTATGATATCTGAGCAGTGTGCATCAGCAGGTAATCTATCATTCTAATTCGGCCTAGCTAACCATGAAAGGTTGACTTGCAACATTTCTTAACTAGGAGATAACAAATCACTGAACCCAGCACCAGATGCTGCCAGATGCCTCTGCATGGTTCCTGATCCCTGTTTTCCAAAAGAGTAGGCCCACCAGAGATAACTGCACGAAAACTGTACTCGTAATATTATTTTCTCTTTTGAATATTATTTGGCATTGCTCCTCTTTTTCAGTTTTTATCCTCATCAGTTTGATATGTGAGCACTAGACTGTTTAGAAGATCATCAGTGAAATAAAGTCAAAAAATGCAAAGCAAAACTCTGCATTTTTCACATAATACCTGCTAAGAAAGAAGCTTGAGAGGGTGGTCTTTGCCTCTCAACAGCTGAAATGGTGAGACAACAGATGGCTGTACTGAAACACTTGGATTTTTTTGCTCCTCCAACAATGCCAACCACAGCAGGGGGGATTGGGATTACATGATCTTTAAAGTCCCTTCCAATTCTTAACATTCCGTGACTCTATGATCTCACTGATCCTGAAGTGTATGACTTGGGGTAGAATTTGTCTAGTTAAGTTTTCTCTGCGTTGTTTTGTTCTGCTTTTTTGAGACACAAGGGAGAAAATATTTCTAGAAGGTGTCTTTGGCCTCTTTCTATACAAATACTTAATGACAGCTCTGATATTGTCCTGACTGTCATTCATATTGCTGCCACATTTTTACAATAGTAACTTTATAGTTGTGAATCATTTGTTTGCCAATTTCTTCTAGATCTTGTGTTCCCAAAATTTGTATGGATTTGAATTCACCAAAGGAGAAAGAATAGTCCCAAGGACAGAGATTTGTGCAGTTACAATTTCCTCAAAAGCACAATGAATACTTGTGGCAATGAGGGGTTTGCTGCAGAGAGTATGTCCCGGGAAGTCTGTTTGTATATTGTGAGGCATTGATCAAATCCATGGCTTCTCAGTTTGTATTTATAGCTCACCCTAGCTTTTATTTATAGGTTACCTTTTAGTCTTGTCTATATTATATGTCTCTCTTGTTGGCAACAAGGCTTGAATGTCATTTAAGCAGTCTTACAGTAAATGCCAACCTGATGAGATGATTGTTCATTGGCCCTTCTTGGGGGAGGCCTCAGTGCTTCTCCTGGGCTGTATCTATTAATGGAGCAACTGAACATTACACTGAGCGGTTTGGATCTCCACCTGCCCCCATGGGTTTCCACAGCTATTCTGTTGTTCCCCTGTTGTCTATTCATGCTTGTGTCGTTCCTGTTCTGCTCTCCATTTGTCCTCCTACTCCTTCCATCTTTGCTGTCCCTGCCTATCCCTGCACCTGGTCCCAGCCACTCACCCACTTTATTACATATGCTTCACCTCTAACCTACAAACACCCCCACAGCAATTGTTTCATTATACTGTTTGAAATTAACATACCAAAAATATTCCTTCTTGCTGAACGTCGAAGAAACTCGTCACCTTGTTTCCGTGCATGAGCTGCTCTATCTCTAATTATGTTCATAAGCATACTGGGGCTCAAGAGAACTGGGACTTTCTTCTGCTCACGTTTTTTGTCATGATGAGCATTACTCTTTCACTCAGTTTCACTGTCAGTGAAATGGAATAATGACTACAGCCACTCAGAATCACAGAACAGCTGAGGCTGGAAGGGACCTCTGGAGGTTGACTGGTCCAAGCAGGGCTACCTAGAGCCGATTAGCTGTGACTGTGTCCAGATGCATCCAGCGTAATCCATGGCAGAGCACAGGATGTAATCTTAGTGTCCCAGACATACCCAATGTACCCAGCAGTGACACTCCTCAACAACTTCATGTCTTTTAAGAGCACTAGTCAGAACCACCAGGGATACTGAATACCCCCACTTGGCCAGACATGGGGTAGTTGTGTTTTGCTTGTTCCAGATGCCTGCAGTGAATATAAAGATGTTTCCGGACCCAGGACATTTCCTAATGCTGTGCTGAAAGAATATTTTGGCTAAACAGTCATTGTTTGAAGACATTTTGATATGTACACAGCACTGCTTGGCATTGTTCTGCCTTCCCCATTTTTCCCACCATTCTTTCTCAGGGCTAGACCTCACTCCTCTATTTGAGGGTAACTTTTATGAGTGACCTGCAATGATTTACTGCCAAAGCATACCAGATAAATGAAAATAATTAGTCAAAGAGTGTCGAGAGAAGTAATTACAGTTCAGTGATAGAATTTCCCATGAATGCTTCAAACTAACTTTGTAAGTGAGCTTTTAAAGTATTTAAGGAAAATCTGTTTTTTCATACAAGGAAGGAAACACGAATATGGAAAAATCTATTTTATATAGAAGTTTTTTTTAAAAAGCATCTTCAGTGGCATATGTTTTTGTTAGATAAAACAATGAAAGCATTTTTCGCTTTGTGAAAAAACAAATTAAGAGCAGAAACTCTTACTCAAGGTAAAAAGAACATTAGTTCTGCTGGTAACTTTCCCTTTATATGTCCTATTATTTTCTCTTAATTTACTACATGCAACTTCTTAGACCAGGCCTTGGCTTAGGAGGAGATTTCTATGAGTTATTCAAATCACTGAGGTAAACTATAACTAATTTTAAAAATGCCCTGGTGGTGCCCTTTTACAGACCTGTCATCCTTCACTCTAAGTTATCATTTGAAGAAATAAATGGACTTTAAATTCCCAGACCATGAGTAATAAATTCAAGATTGTCTTTGTGCTTGAACCTATAAATCCCTATGAAGTGACATTTCAGAAGGATCTTTGTCTTCCTCTTGGCGAATGAGGCCCCCAGAATTTAATTATTGACCTGTTGATCAGACATGCTCTACCATCAAAGTAATCATAGAGAGAGATGGACAGACGTTCTGCTCTGCACCATGAGGTACTCCACAATGTGCAGGAAAAAGTGAACATCTGCTCTGTGATTGTACTTATTCTCTGTTGATTTTTGCTAAAGTTATCTGAGCTTTGAAGCCTTACAAACTAGAGAATTAAAAACAAATATGCTTGCTCACCAGCTTCCCCTAGGCCTCCAAGCTCTATTTATAATTTCTATAAGCCTTCATTACGTCTGGTCCACAGTATCAGATTCTTCTGAACTGGAAAGGTCACATTCTAACTATTATTACTGGAGAAATTAATTCAGTGTGTGACATCATAGCTAGAGAGTTAATTACCCCATTTAATAGGACACTACAGCTGTTAGGGAGCTGACTGCATGCAAAAAGCCATTCCATAATATTTACCATTTCAAAGGCAGAAATGTCATGAAAATTACCCATTTGCAATTTCAAATTTATTTTTCAAACTGTAAACATTCCTGAGAGGAGCATATAGACTTTTAGCTTAGTCTTCAAATCAGTGTTCATGATAGTTTTATAATAAGCACCCTGGTGTTAAATAAAAACATTAAATCCCTATAATGTTCTAAATTTCTGACATTGCTAATTGTGAAATATTTATTACTTCCAGGGTTCCACTGATGTTGCAAATTAGAAATTAACCAGAAGTTGGTGAAGAAATTCGGGCACAATGCTGGTAATCTTTTTTTATCCACTTATCTTGACAGGTATCTCAGTTCTAATTGCATTTAATGAGACTGCAAACTCAAGTAATTATGTGAATTGCACACTAACAAGCTTTCTGTTTTGTTACTTTATTTGCAAATGTAAAAGCAAATTATTTCCTGCTTAAGTAGTCATTCAGTGGAACCCCCCAATATTTTTGCATATTCTTATTTTTCAAATGAAATTCTAAGGTGAGATAGGTTCGATAAAAAAACCTCAGTGAGTACATTTGCCATAGATCTGGGCAAATTAATGTAATAATGGGATGTCCTAGATAAGTGATATGAAATGCTCACTAAATCTACAGCAGCATGTTTTTGTGAAGCTCAGTAATTCAAACCTTTAAATACCAAAACAATGATAAATAAAGCAATGACACTGGTTGTGAACCGGTAACTTTTTCAGTAAATGAACTGCCTAATAAGTGATGAAAAAATGAAGCGTTATTTTCTGTTACCAGTGTCCTTTCTGTCATTCCCTGTGCATGGATCTCAATATTGCTCCTTTATGCCTGCATCCCCAGTGATGGTCCCACCTGAGAGCACAGGGCTGATCTGGAGCCGGGCACACCACGTCTGCCCAGTCTGCAGCTGCTAAAGAGTATGTCTGATGACTGAATTTAGTCTGGTTCTCCAACTGCTGCAGTGACTAAACACTACAAGTTCTCTATCGTTTGTATATACAGAGGGGTTGAGCTCTCCTCAGAATTTGTTGGAAAAGTTGTGATTGCCTTAAGGGACACAGGACAAGATACAACTTTTTAACTTGCAAACTTCACTTTCAGACTTGTCCATGACAACTGGTATTATTTATTATGAGTTACCAACTCATCAGCCTCTAAAAGAGAAGTTTATTTTTGATGATAAAAAAGCACAGATTATGAAGCTGATGGAAACCTTCTCAAAGTTTTAGGCAAAAGGTTCAGAGATTGCTAAAACTAAAACCAAAAAGACTGAAATTAGTAGTTACAATTCTAGATAAAAGCTGGCTGGCAGGAAGGCACAGAAAAAATGTTTCCTCTATTTCTCCCTATGGCATGGTAGAACTAGCAGTTGAAGAGAAAGTGAATATGGCTAATTGCACATGTGTAATCCCCAAAACAATAAGCAAAGCAGAGCATGGTGTGCAGGAAAAAATTACCAGGAACCTCCTCCCCAGCCCACTGTCACTCTGTATTCTGATTCCTTGGGTGGGCTTGTGCGTGCCTCCACTGCAGCAGCAACAGAGTGACAAGGACTCCCACAAAAACAAGAAAGAGCTGAAAGCCAGATGGCTTTATGCAGAACAACAACATTATCTATTACCTTGACTTAGTAATTGTATTAAATTTTTTAAAAATTTCCTGTGTTGAAAAAGTTTCCAGACTGTTATCCCTTCCCCAGTTCAAGTGGAAAACAAACTGCCATTCAGCAACAGAGATGGGGTTGGATCCAACATAAACATATCTCAGCTAGGCATTCTCCATAGAACTGCACAGTCATTTTTTCCATATACAGTGGGAAAGACAAAGCCTCTGCTTAAAAGGCATTCTTCTCTAAAAAGGGGGAGGGCTAAAGTGTTTTAGCTGTCTGGAAGCTGGCTAAGAATCAGAGATTAATACTAGTCTCTAGTTTACTTATTAGAACTGCAACTGAGTGAAAAACTTACTCTTACAGATGCTCACTGTTGGAAATAAAAAATCTGCAGTTGAAAGGGTAGCTGGTTAATTTTCCTCTTTCAAAAATAAAAAAAAAAATGCCAAATGTATTCAATTTACAGGAAAAGGGATAAACCTACATTGTTTCCTCATTAACCACTCTCCACCCAGTCTCCACTTATACGAAATGTACATTCCGAGTCACTGAGTCTCTCACGTAAGTGAGACATAATCAGTTGACAAACCATAGTACTCCCTGAGAGATTTTCAGATAGAGACAACCATTTTCAAGGGATGAAAAAGAAAAGTGGGTTTTAAAGCAGGTATGACCGTGCAAGTGGGACACTGTTAAGACTGAAAGGACAAATCTCAAGCTTCTTTTGATTTCCCTTTTTCATCAATTTCTCCTCTTCCAGATTTCTAGTATTCCTGGTTTGATATTGCAGCTCTTTGAAATGTTGGAATCACAGCACAGAAAAACAGTGTTCTGCTTGACCAATAGCCATAGAATCAATTTAAAAGCCCATTAGAAAGAAACCCAAGCCAATGTGAAAATCTTGAAAGCTGAAGAGAAAGAGCTTTCATCCATCTCTGCCTCCCAAGGGTGGCCCAGCTATGGACAAGACAGACAGCTGCTGGGGATGGCTGATGGGAAGATCCTGTGTTTCTGGGCAGCTCTCAGAATTAGGGCTTTCCCCCTGGCTTGTCCTAGCACTTTGCAAGTCCGTGGGAAGGGAGTAAGGCAGCTCAGCATGGTTAACTTTATACTGCATGCCTTACATTCAGGATGAAGCTGGGCAGAGGCTGTGCTCTGAAAAGAGACAGGAAAAGCCAGGGCTCGGGAGAAGGGGTACCCTGCCTTCATCTCTCAGTGCCTCTGGGCTTGTTTCATCATTAGCATAGTCTAGTAATGAAGAAATAAATATTTTGTTGGCTCAAAGAGAGGGAAGAATCAATCAAGAGAAAAACCCAAGTTTCTTTTCTCCTCCCTCACAGAAATCCATCACCAAACACCCTCTTTCCAGCTGACTTAAAAGTAATTAACTGGTGCCTTAGAGACCCTGTTGAGCCTCTGCAGACTCTCCTTGCCATTGACTGGAAATAACAACAGAAAACCACAAGCTTGCAAAAGGCTGAGCAGGGTATGCAAATTCCCTGACCTTACACCACATCTAGACTTCCAATACCTGCCCACCTCACCCTGAATACATCTGTGCCAGGTACTGGTGCTCTGAAGACCTTGCCAGCCCTCAATGGGCCAGGCTGTGTTATCCTTTCTGTGGCATGAAGGACTCCAGTAGCCAGGGTAGGGAGGGCTATGTTATGTTTTGTCCTGCCAGGTTTTTTTATTATTATTTTCTTTTTTGGATACTGGATCTGGACAAATACTTGCTTCCACAAAGTGCTATTGAGGAAGGGTCCCTGGAGCTAGGAGTGGGGAGCATAGGATAAGGGAGTCATGAATGCTAGGCTCTCTGTGGTTCTCTGTGGGCTACCATCCAGGCTCAGATGTGGAAAACCACAGTAGGAAACCCTAGGACATACTGGCCTTGCCTTAGCCTTGGCAGAAAAGTCTGTTAATCTCTTGCCATTTAGAAGGTCTTTCATAAAAGAGTAAAAGGATGCATTGTAGGGTGGTGAAAGGGTACTACACAGCTCAGAAAGTATCTGGTTTAGGTTCTGGTTCCACATAGCTACTTTTCCACCTGATAGCAATGGTCAAAGACTGAATGAGCTAATTTTTATTCATTTTGTTGGGCAGACAGAGTCAAACAATGATTCTGAGTCTTACAGTTTTAGTTAAAAAGTCTATTTTTACAGAAGATACTGGAAGTTGTTAATCCAGGTACTCTTTTTGTTCAGTAATTATTAAATTATGTTTCAAACCAACATTCAGGTGTGCCAGTTTGTCTCATACTCCCTGGCGTCCATATGTCATGCCTTAAAAAATAACATTTTACTTGTTCTTACAAACAACATCTTGTACAGTTGAAATATTTTTCACAGCTCTCTCTCATTCTTTGGCTCTCGAATGCTGTGGGTTTAGCACTGTTTCTTGCTGGTTTGTCATAAAAGAAAAAAAAAGGGTTCTAATATTTACAAAGTGGTTTTTTTAAGAAATAACTATATAAAGAAATGCAAAATACAGCTAAACAGGAAAGACAAAGCCAGATCATATTTACTGCATTTTAGTCAGTCTGTTTTCATTGTCAAATACACACTTTATGTATCCTGACTGACAGTTAGGAAAATCTCTTTGAGATCATTTAATGGCAAAGAATTAGATTTCAAAAACTTTGGAGCTCTAACAGTTTTGTGTATAATGCTATTCAGCGATTGTTGAATCTTGCATTAGGATGCATAACCCAAACATCCCCAGCTCATGGTGGTGTGTGAAAATGGATTGGGATCAGATCCAAACATTCAAGAGGACCAATTAAAATATAAAACCCGAAGGGTGTCTATATTTTGGTGTTTGAAATCTAAGTCCAGAAGCAAGTTGTAAATGATTGTGGCTGGTTACATGTTACTCAGAAACTAGACCTCTTTTACACAGCTCTTGAACACTAGAAGCTCTAATTGTTATCAGTTTAAATCAGGCCAAGTTTTCCTTCAGAAAGCAGTTCTTTAATTTCTTCTCATGCCCCCTGGAAAAACTGGACTTTTAATTCTTTCCTTGCTTCCCATGTTGTGAATAAGAGTGGGCATAAAATGTCTTTTATTGTTTTTCACAGCCCTGAATAAGCTTTGGGGCACTTTGCTGGTACTTGCCCAAAACTTTGTGGGAATTCATTGCAGTGGAGTTAAAATTGTGTTTTCTGGTGGGTGTTTTATACATCTTATTGAAATGGAGAAAATTGCCAACTATCCATCTGCTGTGTCTTGTGCTTCCATTTGCTTCAGCTTCCTATAATTTAAAAGCTTTGGGGACTGGTGGCGCTAATCCAAGCAGCTGATATTCATTAAAGTTTTGATGAGAAACTTAAGTTGGAATCACAAACATCTGCAGTAAAACTTCCTCCCCACTAATAGATGTTTCTCAGAACATAACCTTGTTGTATCAGAAAAAACCAGCAGCTAGAAATCCAAATTGCTCATTATAGGAGTTAACCTAACATAACCCCAAGGGTCTGAAGTGAATTAATTTAAAGATCTGCTTTTTAAAAGTAGATGCTGTTCACATTAGCTTATAGAATGTGAAAAGAATATAAAGGTTCCTGTCAAGCAAAAACCATTTTGGCTCACACCTCAGGATTAGGTCTTCTGCTGCCTCTTGTAGTACTAGTTTATTTTGAACAGATTACTGCTACAAGTAAGGATCAAATTTTGGTTTCTCTCAACAGTTTGCAAGATTTTATGTTTCAACCTTTTTGGGGAAAAGGAGTGAAGATGATTTGAGTTTTTGTTAACAGGTGGCTGGGACTTACGATAGCTGTCATTTTATATATTTAATGTGAGTCATTTTAGGGAGGTCAGTTTGTCACAGGTACCATGCTAATTATTGCTTATCACTTTAGAGAACTATAAAGCAAGCACCTCTAATAGTGCTTCTTGCTACTTAGCAGCTGCTGGTAAAAGTCAGGTGGAAAAAAAGTGATTGTCAAACATGTCATTTTAACACACAAGCTCCATCAGATAACTTCTGCCTCTTACTTTCTCTTGCAATAAATGGCTAATTTTGACTTGACTATGATAATTGTTTCCTTTAAAGGACTTTCGCCTCTCTGCCTTTCCCCTGAGCCAAAAACACAAGTTTTCCTCTTCCATCTGTCCAACAATATCATGCCTTCCTTCACTTTGGGAATTGGCTTTCTGCCATGTCCCAACTGTATTTTTTTCTTTACTCTTAAGACTCTTGATTATCTCATTCTTGCTTTAATTTTTCCCTCTCCTTTGCCTTCTTCCCGGTTTAGTTTACATCCTTTCCCATTATTTACTTTGCTTCTTCTTTCCATGGAGGTCATTTGAGATTATCTTTTTTGGTTTGGCAGATGTCTCCACAGATTGTCTGTCTCCCTTTCTTCCCCTAATCCTTCCCACACTCATCTCCTATACTGGTCTCTGGCCTCTTGTAGTCATTTACATCAGAATGAAATGAATATTTTACTGGATGTCACCCTACATTCATTTTACATTAAGAAGAGTGATTGCACAGTGTGGATCACAGGGAATCATTTGCCATACTCTTTAGTATTTGAAGTCTTGTCCCATTGTTTATTTTCACCTTAGACTCCGTAAGGAACTTTCTTCCTAATGGGGAACAGAATCTACACCTATATATTATTAAAACCATTATATCAGTGGAAGATACAAACACAAATGTTGACAGTGGCAGTCTTCAGACCCAAATGGTAATGTATTACCTGCCTCTTATTTTAGAGGCATGTGTTTGACAGTGGAATATAACTGTTTCAGAACTTGCTTCTGGGTTTCAGTTTTACCTCTGGGCCTCACCAAACTTGGAAGTATCTCACCACTCTCTTTCCTTCTGCTGTGTCCAAGCTGGTGAGTGGAACACTAAAACAAACTCTGCTGTTTGCCACTTGCTTGTTTGCTTTTATTTGATATCTGCTTGTCAGTTTTAAATCCTTTGCTTCCATCTCTTATGAATCTTCCTTATAAAATCTTTTAGTCTATCCTTGTCTGGAAAAATTGATCTCTGACTTCATGTCACCAACTGCTGCTGGGTTGCACTGATGAGTGGGATCCACTGCTCTATGCTCACTCTTCCTCACAGACATCAGGATTTGGCACTGTAACATCTCCCCTGCCTCCCCTTATTGTCTTTGTGAGCCAAGAAACTTAATTTTCCTAAAGAGTACACAAAAAACAGTACTTAAGAGTGCTTTTCATATTGATCTGCCTCTTCATGGACAAACCAACACAACTGAATAAAATCTCCAGTGCTTAATCACTTCTGAAAATAAAATTTTTAGCTAACCTGTAGTAGCAACATAGTCACCTTCAGTTTCCAGTTGTTGCATATGCCAAAACCTTAATTTATTAGACTAACAAGACTATTGTTAAATTTTTTGCCTGAGTATGTACTTACAAAATAAGTTCAATTTTTTTTTCTTAACCTCCCTCTGAGCTGGCAAATTGGATTGCAGAGTCTCTCAGCTGTCTTCAAATTCCTAGCACTATGATCCTTCACATGATACTTTTCCAAATAATTTTAATCAATTTATTGAAAAATTTATTTCATTTTTTTGAAACAAGAGACAAATATCTTATTCCATGTTGGTCACTAACAGTGTTCCTTATGTAGGTAACACAACATTCATTGTGTGGAATCTAGTCCAGTTAATTTAAACATCTGCTTTAGCTGATGAATAAAGCTGTCCTGAAGCAAGCATCCAACAAAGTCCTTACAGAGGAAGATACTCCTTTGAGCATTTCCAGAAAACAGTGCTAGGAATTAGAGGCTTAAAAAACCTAGTGTTTCCACTACTGTATGGGGAATTTGGGTTTGAACCTGAAGACAGTCCATGATCTTGATTGAAACATCTAAGAACAATTAATGTGCCTAATTTAGGTGTACTAGATCACATAATGATTAAGAACCAGGGCACCAAGGTAGCTGATGTTGCCTGAAGTCCAACTCATGGTCCTCTCTGTGCATAGATACAGCATATTAGCCTAGCATTAAAAATGTAGTTAGTTCTCTTCTCTTAAGAGGTTTTCGTTCAAATCCCAGCCAAAAAAATAAGAGGAGAAGCTCCACATTAACTTTAATTTGATTTTTTAAACCACTTCTCCCAGTTCTTCCCAGTTTAGGGTCGCCACATGGTAAAAGAAGAGGATTGGAAAGCTGAGAAATCTTCACTAATATGTATTTACATTAATTGAGGTCTCCTGTTCATCTGTAGGCTCATAATATCAAACTCTTACTGGGATTGAAGAGCTTCCCATCAGTTACATCTTGGGAACTCCCACCAGCACGTTTCATGTTGCAGCTGACTGTCACCACAGACCACAATGAAGCCCCATCTGTGGCTTTGTAACTCTGCCTCATGAAACTGCCCCCTTTGTATAATTTGGCACTATTTGATGTGACTAACAGCCTCTGTCTGCTCGGGAGAGCCATAGGCCTGAGTCAATATTTAGACGAAGGAGCTGAATCAAACCGCGCTGTGTAAGGGAGTTTACTCTGCGGTTCACCCTGAGCTGAGGGTTAAGAACTCGTGCTTCAAAAGAGGCTAATTCAAACCTGCTGGGATAACCCTGTTCCTGAGGCTGAGGGAGGGGAGGTGAGCTGTGGGAGGGAGAAGCTCTTTGAGGACCAAAAGTAATGTTCTTTCCTTGGCTGAGAGACTACCAAACCATCACTTTCTGGCCACTACATTAACCTCCAGGCTTAAAGCCTGTTCCTCAAATCCTGCTGCCAACCACACACAGATGGATGGGTAAGCGGGTTCTCACTGTTACAGAGCCATCAGTCCTATCCCCAAAAAGCATCCTGCTGGGCCTCCTTGGAAATTGCCAGGGAGGTGGGTCCTGAAATATGCAGCAAAAGGTCCTGAAATCCCTGCTTCTTCCTCATGGAGCAACAGCATCCTGCAGCCAAGGGCCTTGGTGTGATGATACCAGGCACTGTCATCCTGTAACACGGAATCCAGAGTCTAAGTGCTGCCATTGCCTGGGCTGAAGTAAACTGCCAGAGGAAACACAAGCTATTGAGTCTATTATGTTGGCCTGAAGAAAACTTTAGGAAGGATTGAAATGGTTGAAGGAAACTGAAATGTCATTCCCCTGCAGCGTCCAATATATCTCACAGTGCTTTCTCAAGGTAAATCTAATATAATTACATGAAGAAATGTGAACTGTATCTTTGGGAAAACCATACTATACTGTCTCATCAAGAAAGACTAATAATCGCTGATGCTCATTATCCCTTGGGAAGCAGCTACAAAACCCATCCAGCTTGTAAGTCAGGAATTTCATTGAGGGACTTTCCATGTTTTAAGCAACAGGTGGCAATGCAGCTTTCTGGGGCAGATCCAAGGCCAGAGGAGAAAAACTGTACATCCCACATCATGGAGCCTGTCCAAAACCTGGGATGGCTCCTAAGAGTCCTTACACTGAGCAAAGCAGGATTTAACCTTCAGTTTTCTCACACAGGTCATGTTTCGTGCTGTCTCTGGCAGGGTGGGCAGGCATTTCCTGAGGCTGTCCAGCTGCTTGGAGCAGGGGAATGAGCTCTGCCCAGCCCTGCAGCAACCCTGGCTGTCTGAAGACTTTATGCACTTATTTCCACGGCTGTTAATTCTGGCAAGTAGACTGTAGGTGGAAAATCAGCCATGTGATATGGGAGATTGTGATCTTGATATTGTCACAGTGACACAGCTGTGGTAATCTCACCTCATTTTTGAATGTTATGCTGGGAGAACTACTCTTTCCCTTCCCATGACCTTATGGAACTCAATTAGCCTCCTACTTTGTATCTGCCACGCATGAGATATTACTGTCTTGTGCCCACCGTTCCACTTCCAACCTTACCCCACCCCCCATGTATGCTGGAGTAATTTATTTCCTCAAAAATTTTGAGTAGACCATTCCTGATGCAGTGTTGCTAAAATGAGGAGTACAAATCAATCCCAAAATACAGGGGTTGTGGGAAAATTTTCCATTGTCAAATTGCTTCCCAGATCTCTCTGATTTCATTTGTCACTAATCCCAACCACATAATTTTTGGAAGTCTTAAAATCTCTGCAGGTGTGTTCTCTGCAGGCAGTTTTCTAGATGCATTTGATTTATCATCCTCTGCTTTCACTGTGAAAACAAACTTCAGGTTTTGGAGGCAGATGGCATTCAGAAGCAAAAGCACAAACTCCTACAGTACAGAGTTTTCCCATCAAAAGACAGACTCTTTTGGGAAATTTCAGTGAATTACAATTGCAGGAGTTACAAGGAAAGCAGAAAAGTGTTGTGAAAATTAACTCTTGTAAAATAGCTCTGTTTGGACAGGCCTGTTTAGTTATGTTGGCAGGAAAGTCAGAGACATGCTAAGCCAGCTTCACTGCAAAGCACAGCAGCTGTCTGCTCACAGCAGGCAGGGCATGTACATTTTGAAGTCTGAACTGTATCTCTCCAGTCCCGAAATGCAACGTCTCAGACCACCTCCCCCAAGCTCCCCCCACCCCAATCCTCCTGTATCGCTTTTAGGATCAAATAATTAAGGTAAGTTAACCAGATGGGAGCTTTGACACAGACAGATGAAAGCAGAAAATTGCAGACACTAGAAAGAGAAGGGAATTACTGTACCTCAGCAAAAGGCACCCAACTTCCAGTAGCTACTGCCTGCTGCTGCCCTCTGATAACAGTGGCTTCTTGCGTGCTGACCGCTGAGCTACCTTCAATGTCAAACTGAAAAACGCTTCCCTCACTCGAGGCTGTGCTGGAGGAGAAGCATCTCAAAAAGAATAATACAGGAGAAACGAGGGGCCAGGCGGAGATCAAAGCCATTTCCTCCCCTTACATCCAGCAGTGGTCTTCTAGCGTCTCAGTAATTGTTTACCCTCTTCTGCAATCAGCCCCCCTTGGCTTAGTGGTGCCTCAGTTATTTTAACTTTCTTTCAGCATTCAGTTTCCAGATGTGGCACTTCGAGGCAGTCTAACCGGATCCCGATTTAAAAGAGGGGAAAAAAAGGGAAAAAAAAAGGAAAAGAAGGGAAGAAAGATGCTTTTGCTGCCTCCCTCGTTCAGTCTCCGTGCCTGTGGCTCCTCTTTTTCCCCAGAGGCTCCAGCACAATAACATACAGATGGGCAGTGCTTAAGCAGAGAGTGTCAAACCGAGATTGTATTCCAGGAAAGCACCGCTAGCTCTCCAGCCACCTTATCTCCCCCTGTCAGGATACAGACTGACGCTCTGTTCAGTGCTCTGGCTTCCTTCACATGTTCACATCATTCCCTTTTTTACCTTTCGTGTGGAGACCCTCCCACTAAACTTTACTGTTCAGAAAGTGAGGTCACGCTTTCCTCCCCCTCCACGCCAACCCCCGCACAACTCCATCTGACTGCTTCAAACAAATCATCGACTCTCCTGGCTGTTTATTTTTTAACATCTCCAGTTTATCCAGAAGAAGGCAGAAAGGTGCCAAATTTATTTAAAAAAACCTCGCTAGACTAGCTGTTCCTTGTGTCATGGGGGAGGGGAGGCTGTGGGCGGGAGGAGGAGGAGGAGGAAGAGGAGGAGGGAGACAGCCTGGCTGTGCCATGGGCTAATAGGGCTGAGTGGTTTCTCTAACATGCTTCATTCAGTTCCTTTCCCTCAAGCCCACCTCTCAACTTCTCGTTGGCTCGTGAAAAAGAATATCGTTCACTGCGATTTTGGAAAATGACTTCATTCCTCAGACTCATGAACTTTTATTTACAAAGAGCATCTTGTATTCCTTTCTCAAGAGATGCTTTGTAAGGCCCTGGTAACAAGGCTTGCAGTGTGTATATGAAAGCGAGCTGAATATGTTGCCCAGAGCTCACTTCATTTTGTGACTACAGACTCAAAAAGACAAAACAGTAATCCGTGCTAGGTTTTGGGATGAAGGCAGGGTATAAATATGATAATGTGCACTGCTCCAGCCAAGGGTCAGCACCTGGCCCCTCACTGGTCCTGTGTGCAGGGAGTGGTAGCACCATTGTCCTGTCAGGCTTCGTTCTTAAATCTTCACAGAAATTGGCTTACTGGGCCAATTATTCTGAGAGTGGATTCCTTCTTTTTCCCTCCCTTCACCCTTTCCTTTCTGGTTGAAGGTATTATCAACCAAGGAAGCAGCCAGTAAAGATCTGAGGATAAAATTGGTTTTTTTGGGATCTGTTAACTTCCTCACACCTGTAGGCACAGTTTTGGGCCCGTAAATGCTATACAGAGGGATGTACGGAAGTTCACTGTGAAGAAACTCTGCCTGATTCAGAAACAGAGTAGCTGAGCAGGCAAGGCCACTCAAGCTTGTTGGACAAAGTATTACCCCATCAGAAAAGAAAATGCTGTGTGACAAGGACATGAGGCACAGGACCAAGGTTAGTAGGACGAAATAAGAGATATAAATGGCAGTTGTGGGTAATTCCACCCTGAGAGGAATTGAAGTATCTCTCTGTTAGCTGAACCCGATACGGTGGCAAGCACACAGCCCTCCCAGAGCCTGAGGTGAGATGTCATGGCTGCCAGGACTTCTGTAATTCTTTCTAGTAACGGCAGTCATGCAAAAGGCCTGTGACAGGTCTGAAGGCTTAGGAAGAAGACAACCAGGGAGGCCCCAGGCAGGGCATCCATGAGCATCCCATTAGGCCTCCTGCTACAGGGACAACCTTGAGGTGTAAAGATCAGGGGCAAGAAAGAGAACAAAACATCCTGACAGTATGTGACAGAATCAGCAATTCCCATGGTGGCAGTGGAGATTTTTAACTACCAAGTGAATTGTGCAGTAAATTACCAGAAAATGTGTGAGACGATTTTTTTGATATTTTTTGATTTTTGGAAAACCAACCACCACCCAATCTGCCATGTCTGCTCCCAGGCATTTGCCAGCTTGGTGAGGCAGGCTTTAAACAGAAGGACTCGGGGGATGGTGTCCAAACTGGCTGTGCTCACATCATCACCTGCAGGTGGGGAATAAGCAGGCCAGCCTCAGCAGTGGCAAATGCTCCTCAGTTGCCTCTCAAGCTGAGAACCAGAAGGCCAACACCAGAAGGGTGTGTATACCTCTCGTAACCCTCCTGGGAAACTGGCACGCTCCATTGCCCCTTTGAAATACCTGTGCACCAAGGCATGCAGCATGGGGAATAACCACGAGGAATTAGAGATCTGTGAGCAGTCACAGGGCCATGGCTTCATTGCAGTTAGAGACAGGATGGGACAGCTCGCTTGACTGGAGTGCTGTCATGGCTGTCCACGGACTTTAAAGAAAGACAGGCCAGCAAGGTGAGGTGGTGGAGTTGCTCTTCATGTGTGAGAGAAAATTGAACGGATGGAGCTCTGCCTAGGAGTGCATGAAGAATGAATCAATGAATTCTTATGAGTGAGAATTAACTTGGGTGGCACTGTTGTGGGTGTTTACTACAGGCCACCTGGTCAGGAAGAAGAAGCATCCTGGGCCTTGCTCAGTGCAGCCAGCTGACTATCTGCACCCTGCACATTCCATTGAGGGCCTTCCTTCAAGTATTTTTCTTCTTCACCAGAGCAAGAAATACCATTAGAAATATCATTAAGCATGTTAAGATTACAATGTCTTCAAGTAAAACCTGGTATTTATTGCACAAAGGCAACAGGTAACCAAATGGACTTCAGAGCAGGATGAAGGTGTCCCAACTACTAGGTTATTAATAATGCAAAACACCTGAAACGCATTTACAGAAAAGAGAAAATATCATTCTTGAAATGATCAAAAGTTACCAAGCGAAACAAACATTGTTACCCATCATATTTCTTTATGTAAAATCAGAACAAAGATATTTGGATCCCTGTAGAAGAGCTCATCATGCTAATTTACAGCAGTTTGAGAGAGGAAATATTGTAATTATTCTCAGGATCCAAGTCCTAAAAGGAGGAAGATGTCTGCTTAATGTCTTCGGAAAATCCCAGATTGGCCTAAGGCTTTAAAAATCTGAAAAAATTCATGTTGTGATTCTATATAACAAAGAAGATATAGATAACTTCAAATGGTAGAATTATTAAGTATTGAATAATTTTTCTAAAGAAATACAAAAAATAGAACACAGCTCACAAGATCTGTCTCCCCAAATATATTAGTCCCATGCAAGAAAAGATATAACCAAAGTCTATTGAGCAGAAAATATTATATATTTCTCTGAATATCACTATACAGTGGAATAGCTTCCTAAGAAACAACTGTTTACAAAAGCAGTTTTCTGCACTTAATTTAAAATACTTTATAATACTGTATTCCTCTTCAAAGACTGCAGGATTGTGTAAAAATTCAAAAACTAAAAAGCTGCATAGAATGCTTATGAAAGATAAACCTTTAAATATAAATTTATGCTGTGATAGACTTCCAGTTTCTTTATCTTTGGCAGAGATGATGTGGTTGTGTTACGCAAGCAGCCTGAGATTTGGAAGAGGACTTCTTCAATATGGCAGAGTGCAGAAACAGGAGTTTCTCCTTCTGTTTTCACTGTGTCATCTTCTGTTCTTTTTATGAGTTCTTTCCTCAGTCTTTAACATTTGGTTTTGATTCACTGTGATAGACAGTAGGACTGGTGAAAGACAAAAGGAAGAATGCAGTGGAAGGCTTATTACAAACAACACATTCCAAATTAACCAATCTCAGGCTGTTGTGTGTGGGCCACTGGTGGTTTGTCAGTTCCCAGTGGCATATCTGCAAGCCTTCTGTTGAGCTCTAGTGCCAAATGTTACCAGCTGAACATTGGATAACGTTTCATGGTAGTCCAATGGAAATGTTGAGGGTTGACTGATGTTTGCCATCCAAAATATTTTGGAACCAGTGTTCGAAGTACCTTTCTAAAGGTTAGAAGATGTAGGCAGCATGTCTATGTACCACCAAATGAATTGGTTATCTACAGTCAGAAATCTGTTGCAATTGAGGGGCATCAGACAAGAATTTTTCTGTCACAGTTTCTGTCACAGAGAGATGCTAACAAAATTGTAGCTATGCAAACAAAAGATCACTTTTGTTAACTTACTTCACATGTTTTTGGATGACGTTGTACTGGGAGAAGTCTCAGTTTGCAGGTAGAAGGTAGAATTTATGCTGTAATGTTCAAGAACATCATACTGTCAGACTTCAAGTTGTAGATCTGATGCAGGGAGATAGAAGCATGTTCTTTCCTTCTTTGCTATACTTTTTAAGGGCAACATCTAATTATTTTCCCACATGGAGACACTTTAAAGCCAAGAGCTCTCATCCCTCATGTTATTAGTTACTGGCAACACTGGGATCTGGCTCATTCCAAGTTGCTTACAACCAATATCGTAGCATTTCTGTGCCATGATACTTGTCACTGCCCAATTTTCCACCATAAAACTCTTCAATGAAGCATGCCAAAAATCTTGCAAATCTGATGGAATTGTAGTACTAAATTCCTTAGTACTACAGGATTAAAGGCCTTTCTGGTTTACTGAGAAAGATGTCTGAAGGTTTCCACCTTCAGAGTGTAACAGGGAAACAGCTGCCTCTCTCTCTTGCTAGAATACTTGCCCTTGGGAACTGTATGGACCTTGCAAGAGCAGGAATGAGCCACAACATATGGATAACTTGAAAAATCCAACCTATGCTGGTTGCTGGAAGTCAGTCAGATTTAGGGTAATGTTTTCCCAATCCAGTGTTCTCTCCCCAGAGGTAACCAACAAGTAATAATAACATTTTCACAGTTATTCATTGTGAAAGTCTTTCAGTACTTCTGGTCGTTTTTAACATTTTTGTCTGAACCTCCTGGTACTCTTGCTATATTATTATTCCCGTTGAATGACCTGAACTATAGATGTGCTTCTACTAGTATCTACTTCATTCCTTTTGGATTCTATTATTCTGTATGCTTCTGAGACAGCTTTTCTAGCAAATTGCTTAGAGGTGAGTAAGAGGTGTTAGCCTAACTTCAAGTGTAGAATAGTGCATGAGAAAAGAAAACACTGTCATATATAGTGTTGTGTAAATAGCAAAGACTTGTAGATGTTAAAGAATGAACTAGAAGAGGTGGGACTGGTGAGATGAAGGTGAAGAGTATTTGCAGAGATGGAGGCTGTGTTTCTTGTCTTTTGAGGATAAACAGTTGAATCTTTTAATTTCTTGTTACAATTCTCATGCCAACTAGGCAATGGCAAGAGAGCCGCTGCAATATTCTAATAATTCAGTTTCTTGTGACCCAGTGTTTTGCTCTGACACCTTGGCTCTGACACATTCAGAACCCAATATTTCCAGATAGTCTTCCATATAAATTCTGGGCATGCCTGCTTATATGTTAAGATAAAATTAGCCAAGATAATTCAATTCAGTTTGTTGTAGCCAGGAAAAAGATATATTGTGGTAGAACAAAACTAAATGTTATGTGAGATTTTTTTTTTTACAAAAAGCTATTTTTATAATAGAATTATCCCTAATTTTATCAAATATACTTGTAGGTTTGTGTGAGTCTAGAGGGAATCTGATTAGGAGGAATAAAACAAGTATATTTTGCTTGTAGATAATGACAATGCTTAGTATCCGTGGATACATTGATGGAGAAATACGTGGGATTTTAGGATAGCATGTAGTTTATTTGGGTTGTTGACAACCTTGTTGACCCTTGCAGATAACAGCAACACATCCCATCATACATAAGAGAATGGTTGACCCTGACTAACTACAATCCCATTAAGATAAATCCTTCTCTTAAAGACCTGTCCCAAACTCAAATTTCCTTATATTTTTTTCCTTTTACTCTTCTCCTGGTAAATAATCTCCAAATCTCCAGAAAGGTATTTCTTAATTTGTTAATCCTTCGTGATGTCACTTGTGTCTTTACTACCTCTGAAAATTTATTGCTGAGTCCCCAGATCTACGGCAGTTCCTTTGGGAGGCTGCTCTTAGTTGAACGGTGCTTCCTGTTGACTTTTCTTGTCTCCTTCACTGAAACCTTGGGCAAGAGGGGCTAGCTGCTCTTCCTGGTCAAGATAGGATGGGTTTACTCTAAGAACAAGAAAACCAAAGAAGATTAAAGAAAAAAAATCTCTGCTTGCTTTATTTCTAAGCAGATATTCTCTATTTGTTTATGGTACTCACACCCTGATTAACTGACATGGTGCACTCCTCCACAGTGCAGTGTTTTCCCATGCATTATGCTTTGACCTAAACTGGCCTCTATTTTCTCTGTCTGGAATCTTTAGACATTTCCCTTTCTCTCCCAAATTGTTTGTCTAATTCAAGCTGCATATCGCTAATTTTTTTTTTTAAATTCGTTCTCCCTCCTGGGAAGTTTCCCCACCCTTCCTCATCGGTTGCTTGATCATAGTAGTGGAACATTGGCTAAAGAAAATGAGCTGCATAAAAATCCACACTGAACTTTACAACCCCTGTAGAAGTGCCCATAAAACAGCTTTCCAAAACTGAAAAAACCCCACCCAAAAGCCCAGACCCTTGAAAGCTGGCTAAAAATCTCCCAAATCCAACAGGGCCTAACTTAGCCTTGGATATGAAGTCACATAGAAGTACATATTCTGCCAAAATACTTCCCATGTATCCTCCTGGGTCAACACAAAGAAGAAATTGTCTCAGATCCCTTCAAGTTTATCCTATGCACTCCAAGGATATGCTGGTGGCCAAAAGGAGTGTGTTGCCTTCAGCTGACAGCAAAAATGTAATCTATCAGAGAGAACTGAAGCAATACTGAGATCATCAACAGTTTAACTAGGACAGTAAAGCTCTGAGTTTGCTTGCAGCATGTTGTCTGGTGAATTTGGTGGGTTTTAAAGCCTCCTCTAAACTCCAAATTTCCCCTGACATGTCCCTTTGTGCTAGATGTCACAGAGAGATAGTGGACTTCCAAGAACATTCTTTTCCGACTCGGCATGTCCCATAGGAGGGCATCCCAACACCAGCCAGCTCTGTGTGCTCAGTCATTCCTTTTTTGAGCATTGCACCAGTTTTAAAATTGCTCTGTGCCAGCAGTGCTGGAAACCAGCCTTAGTTGCCTTGCTTTGCAAGCCAAAATGCAGTCAAAAACTTTTCTACTGTGATGGGAAAAAGAAATGTTTCCCTATAAGACAAAAACTTCAGCAAGGTGGATCCAGACTTATATGTTTTGATTATTGTATCACACCTATTACCTGTCAGCATGATCTGATGGGGATATTTTAAAATCCTTGGTTTCTCTAGTTCTGAATTTTTTTGTTTAAGTGAAGGGACCCGTGAAGGTGCTTTGTCTTGGATTATTGGTTTTGGATGCTAAAATTTCTTCCTCTGAATGGCCCAGTAAGCAAGGAGGAGGAATAAATTTTGATTGCACTCTGCCACCTGTACTCCTCACAGCTTAATTTGTTAATATTGAGTCTGCAGGCACTAAATGAATCCTCATGAAAGTCTTGACTATCTGATGGAGGGCACTGGCTAGTATAATGCAATTAGCTGAGCTCATCGATTATGATGGACAGCTGGAGCTCTCTGAGTTTTTCTGAAAGAGCTTAATCAAAGACATCAGAATAATAGAAGCTCTCTACATGAGAGAGGCAATGAACTAAGGCAGTTAATTAGACTTTTTTTTTAAAATTGTTGTGTTTATTATACTTCCCATTTTTCCCTGACATTTAAGTCTCGACCACAAGTGAACATAACTGTACTGCTGATTTCACTGCCATCAAAACCAGTTTAAATTTGCATAATAATTTGAGAGTATTTGTTTGAAACTAAGACCTATAATAAAACCCAAAAAATTTTCTCACACAATTTTGCAGGAATTTTATATTTTCTCTTAACAGCAAGGGTGATGAAAGTAATTTTCACATACAATTAACATTGTTTTTCAGATTTTTCAAAAAACTTTTTTGTATTTTATTGTTATTTGCACCCTGGCCAACTGATGGATTCGATAGAATAACAAGACAGTTGCCTTTGACAAGGGGCACAATACTGGCCCACTCTGTTAGCAACAGAGCTGGCTGAGCAGCTGTCCCCTGTCCCACTGCCAGGAAATGCTGACAGCAGCAGCTACACCGTTTCAGCTGCTAACTGGCTCCATAGCAAGTTTTGATGGCTAATGAATTGCGTAAGTGCTACCCAGATCTGTCCAGATCTGAGGAAAAGGAACAGCAGCTTTAGGATGTCGGCTGTTTGAGAGAGACACAGCACCACAGAAAGCTTCTTTCAAACGTGTGGGTCATGCTCTGCCCACAGTGGCTTTACCAGGTGCCCTAACACAAATCAACCATGCTGTGTTTTCTGGTAAAGCAGAATCAAAAAGAGTGTAGGAGACACCGATATCTTTCAGCTGGCATGGAGTGTTTTGCTATGACAGCAGCCAGCCACGGTGGAGCCAACAGACAGAGCAGTGTGCATGCATGTTGAAAATTGGCTGATTTAGTTGCTTACCCACATGTACAAACGAATGCTGGTAGCTCCCTAATTGCCAAACTATTAGCTATGCAGTCAGGCAGCTCCAAGATTAAGCAAGTCCCTTCTATTTCAGACACTCGCTCTCATAGCTGTGAGGAGATCCATGTTGCTTTGTCCACTTTTATTTAGCTATTGGAGATCTAAATGTGTAGGCATGTGGACAGGAATTGTGTAAGTCTCTGAGCAGATCAGTGCTGCAAGGGAACTGCCCTGAGGTACACAGGCTGGGTGGATGGCCAGGAGCAGCTGATTCTCCTCTGGTGTCTTAGGCAGCTTTTATCTGTAACAGGAAAAGTAATTTGCCTTTTACAAGAATCAGATGTTTTACTTGATGGCTTTTTCTAAGTAGCAGAAAGTTATTAACTTAAACCAGGATGATCACAGACGTGGTGAGTTTTAAAGTCAAATCTAATGAAGGTACAAACTATTGTTTTTTGGGAAAACTGCCCTTTTGATGTCTCCTGAATTGTGCATTGGAAGTTTAGGCCTGCTGGGAAGGTCCCAAAGCTAGATACCTGACATTTTAAGAAAGAGTGGACTGATTATATACCTTTGAAAATGTTCCTTTGGATCCTGAGCTCAGATGATTCTCCTGGGCTGGGCTGACAATTTTTGAGAAACTGCTCTTCATAATTAAGGTGAAGGATGTAACAAGACCTGTTTTCTGAGCTGAAAGTGTTTAACAACCCTAATAAATGGGTCATCCTTGTCTGTACTGTGTCTGTACTGTAAACCAGCCTGTAACAGCAGGCTATCAGGCCAGCTGGAATAGCAGCCTTTAACCTATGATGAGTGTGGATGGATGCCACTCCTATTCCAGTTTCAGTGCTCCCCTTCTGCTCCCACAGAGCTCTTTGCCTTGTGCTGCGTGAATGGAGCAACACAGTCAAGCTACCATCAGTGGAAGCAGTCAGGACAAGAACACTCACCCACACAGCATCAAGTGACTTTAGAAGTGGTTCAATTCTACACCATGAGGTCTAGCCAGACTTTTCAGGTTCTATTTTTATTTTAAAAGCAGCACCAGTGGAAGTGTTCTAGTCGTCCTGATTCAGAGTCTGCTGGATCATTCCATCACATAGTCTGTGCCTCCATAATATCAGCCATTATCCTCATAATTGATAAGAAGTGCAAATGAGGCTTGTGTAGCCAGTAGCATTCTGATAACTCCTGACAAAGCTGCAGAATGCAAACCAATATATAGTTTTGCTTACAACTAATCTAATAGTAGAAAATACTCTTGTCAAAATTCGTGGTATGGAGACAACAGTAAACCCACTAGCACTTTGATGCCATTCCCATTGTGGTTTTCAAGGAAACCAACATTTTCTTAAGTGGCTAGCACTTGTGTCCATAACGGAGAAATTACTTCTAGCTGCCAAAAAGTTTTCTTCATTCTCATTTAGGTTTTAATGTTACTTACAGGTGCAAAAATCTGTCTTTAAGCTTCTATTTCCTATTCTCTGTTTTCTTTAGTTGATGAGCACAGGTAGAGGTTTATCTGTGACAGTCTCTCGTGGTCTTTCCCTAGCTCCAGACCTTATCAGGTTTTGGAAGTACTTGAACCAGAAAATACAGTGGTTTCTTAAATTTTACTGGTGTGACAGGAGTATTCATGGCTGCTGCAGTAGCTGCACTTCTTGTATCCATAACAGCCAACATCACACTTGGGTACTTTCGAAATGGACTCCATGTTTTCATGCAAATCCTATGATTTGCATAAAAAACTGGATTGCTCATACAGGCCATCAAATTTAACAGCTGAAATTCCCCTTTTTCACTGCATTTTCAGAAAGACAAGAATAATTGCTGTGGGCCTCCTACTGTGATTTCTCGGTGCTTGCTGAGCCAGAGCGGGTTTTCCTGTGGATCAAATCAAGATACCTAAAAGCCTTTTGTTTTCCAGTTTCCATGAGACATTCCAGCCTGAGTCCTCTCTCAGAGCAGTCAATTTTAACATTGTGCATCATACAAGATATCTTTCCCTTTCTGACTCTTTTACCTTCTTATTATCAGTGGTTCCTGCCCTCTCTTGGGTCACCATGTGACTGCTTCGATCTGAGCATATTATTCTGTGCTAAGATGCTCCCTTAGTTACCTTTCTTTGATGCAGGAAAACCAGAAAGTTTAAATAAAGATTTTAAGGTAATGAAATTTTGACTTCCATTCTCTGGCATGAGATGTCCCAATTTTTTGGGTTACCTTTTGAGGCTACATGCTTTAGGCTAGATTTCACAGTTTTTGGACTTGTGCATTAGCACTGAAAGTTCAGCCCTAGAACCTCTGGCTTGCTGCCCACGGGTTGTTGGTTAATGGTGAATTTAGGCTAACATGGGTTTGGTTGTGGGAACCTGAAGTTATTGCTCTAGACAGCAGAGGCAAAAGCAAGCAAACTACAAACAACTGGGTTTTAAACTTTCATTACAAATTTGCCATGCAGTTTTAATGGTGCTATTAAGAATAGAAAATTGTGTTATGAAAAAAAAAAGAAGAATCTTTCCATAGGTTTCCTTAGAACCTATTAAAAAATGATTTATAGAACAATTCTTCTTTTATAGATTTATATGGGATAATAAAAGTCCCAAAACTGTTGAAAATGAAAGAAAGTTGCTCTGGCAGGTCTTTTCATGAGTAGTTTCTGAACAAACTCACTACGTATTTACATATGTCTGCTGACAATTTCTTGGTGTTTTATTGCAATAGAGCTGTTCAACATGAAGAATGTGATAAGCAGGATATATTGAATGCAGTCATCAAATGTCAATTTATGCAGATTCTTACTATGCTGCTCTCACTCTCCTACCTAACTGCCTTTAAGCCTTACTTTCAAACTCCCTGAGAATTTATGCTGATCTAAATCCATGTGCTAACACTGGCCTTTTTCAGATGCTGTGGTTCTCAGACAGTTCAGGGAGCTGAAGAGGCAGAAAACTAACACTGCAAAGCAAAGCAAATTGTTTTCAGTCCTTGTGGCTCCCTGAACTTGGTTGCTAAGAGATCAGCAAGCACTAGTGCTAGTGCAATTTTAATGAATACTCTTGGAAAAAAGCTGTATTTCAGGAGCAGGGTATACTAAATCACCCAATCCCTGGCTTCTCAATGAAGGAATAATTCAGAAACATTAGTCAGGATTCACCAATTTCTTTACTCCAATAACTTGCTTGTTTTTTTCCCAAATGCAGAGTTCGTTGTGCCTCATTAAGACAAACTTTGGTGAAATAAAATGCAAACCAAATAGCTGAATTCACTTAATGGATAACCATTTCTTCTTTCAGGAAGAAAATATAAATAAAATGTTTTAAAATAAAACGAGACTGCAATCTGTTGACCAGATCATGGGCGTCATTTCATAGTTCTGCCAAATGAACAAATAAGGTGATGTCTTGACCCTTCTGGAATCCATAGGATTTTTTTTATTTACTTGAACCAGAATGTGACTGCAAAGGGTTTTTTTTCGTACAACATAAAGCAGAAGATCAGAATTTACACTCTCTGCATTTACAGTGGCCACATATTTGAATATGTAAATGTTTGTGTAAAAAAGGGGCTCACAAATGCAGAAACAAAATGTAGATTTAAAAAAAATAAAGAGGTGATAAACCTCTAGAATAAAATCAGAAGATATTAAATATATATAAATTGATCATTGCAACATGTAGTCCAAGAAAAAAAATTGATGTTTAGGAGGAAAGGAATGCTTTGGGAAACCTCATTTAATCTTAATAGATCTTAATAAATTTAGTTTAATAAATCTTAATTTTTCAATGCAGTGCCTTCATACCCTAGGCTATGGTGGGATATCTGCATTTGTGACACCTTGAAACACCGAATGTTACTCCTTACCTGCTAGAACAATTGTCTGTATGAGTGAAAGATTTTACCAGGTGGTTTGCTGGGATACAGTACAATACAGATGACTAAGCCCAGAATTTGCCTTCCTTTATTCTTACAATTATTTGAAAAAATTAAAACCGAAAGATTAAAAAATGTGTAAAGAGATTTCAGGACAACAGAAAATATCTGCTGCCTGACAGAGACAGCTCAGATATTGTGGTTGATCCCTTTCTCTGATAGAACATTGTCAAGGTCAGGTTATTAGTCTGACACAGCATCGATTGTTTGGACAGAGGGAAAACAACCTTTTCAACACAACCATGTCAATTTGAATATGAGTAATGTTTCTCAGCACTTAATCTGGGAAAAAATTCCCAAAGGTCAAAGCTTCGATGTGGAATAAAAGAGGGAGATTCAGAGCAGTTTGGCAGTCAAGACTGAAAGCCAGAGCACAACTGAGCCTGAGCAAATGTGATTGATTCTATTAAAAAGAAAAACAACAGAAAGAAAAGAAAAAGATGGTTTTAAACACTGGCTGTACTTAGCAGAGAGTATTGTTGGTGTTCACCCTGTAATAATCCACTGTAGAGACTGTGCCAATACACAACACTGCTGTTTTAAAAAGCCTAGGGTTTGGCAGCTGTTTTTCTTGTACAGAATCATAGAGAAATGGGATTACATCTTTTGCCTCTCCCCTCCAACCCCCCAACTGCATTAATTTCCTTTCAGCAGTATTGCAACTCAATTCTCTCAGAAAATAAAGGGGTGGAAATGAGGAGGAGAAAGAAGAAAAGTAAAATGTTAACATGTAAAAATGCTATAGGTTTAATTTGGACTAGAAAGAGACTTCGCATGTCTCTTCACAATAGCTCTTTCAAGGCCAAAATTATCCTTGTATGATGACCTTTGAAACAAACCCCAAAGTTTTTTAAGAGGGATCATATCATGGCTTGGAATTTGAATGCATTTTCAAGTGCAGTGACAGCTTCATTGTTAGGTTTTTTCCTGCTACTTCTCTCTGGTTCCTGATGAATTCAGAGAAAGTAGGTATGAAAAGAAACTGGAATTTTCTACCATTTAGTGAAGGTCTCCTCCTCAGTGCTCATCATCAAATGTATGAGGGATCCTGGGATATGGGACATGGACTTCAATGCCGTCACTGGAACTGGAGTACTTCACAGCAGTAATGAGCAGCAGTAACTGACTGGAAACATCTTCCTACATTTCTCAAGCAAAAAAATTCCATCATACACCCTGGTCCATGGGAAAGACAGAGATTCACAGAGATACCAGCATACTAAAATAATCTGTAAGTGATTACATTGTAGGTAATGCAAATATTTTTGACCTCCAAGAAGATGTAATTCCAAATTGGCTTTTAGGTACTAAGTGTAGTTTGCCTCTTTCCTTGCCCCTCCTTGTCAAATGTCTCTAAATATCCTTTATAAAATCCCCCTTTCAAATGGTCTGAAGTAAGAAGAGCAAAATTAGGAAAGTGTTGACAATTCTTTTCTTAATTATTTACTTGGCATTCTGAGAGAGACAAAGACCATTATAAACTTATAATATTCTCTAATATATTTGTTTATATGTCCTAATAGAGGATACAAAAGGGGGTTGTTTTGCCACGTAAGAAGCCAATTTTGGAATAATTGGACTCAAATATACTGACTGTATACATCTTTTGACTAAATGTTTGCCAAAATACTTTGTTTCATTCCTGAGGTAAACAGGTAGGGAAGGAAAGAAGCTCGCACACATAAAAAGGTAGCATGTACTCACAAGTTTATTTCCTTGTGTAATGCAGGTATCACTGCTTTGTTAATGCTGACATTAGAAAGTGCTAGCAGCATCAGGAGTTTGGTATAGGATATTTTGTGTTTACTCTTAAAATGAAAACCACATCCATTTTAGACTTTATCCAGAATGGCCCCGTGGCTACTGATTACCAGGCAAGTTTCCCTGATTTTGTGCAGTCTGCCTAAAACACAATACTGGGCTGTATTTAAAAAAAAAAGAAAAAAGAAAAAAAGAAAAAAGACTTTTGTTTGGAGACAGAAGCAGCACGGCATCACCTTTGGAAAAATCTCCTGGCACAAATGAAGTCTGTATAAAGTGCTCTCCCTTCAGTACCCTTGGCTAAAGATGACTTCCTGCCGGGCCATGAAATATTTGGAGGGTGAATCACTTTATTAACTAGCACACTGCTGCCTCTGTAACACTCTCAATTCGAGAAATGCATGAGGATGAACTCTGACCACTTCCACTTTCCCTTGCTCCCCCAAAGGTAGTGACAAAGGTGTTCTCACACTAAATATATGCCTCCCTTTTTTTGGTGAGCAGACTTTAGGCAGGCTCTTCCCTTCTTTTTCTAACGTTGGTAGTGAGCTCCTTGCTCATTTGGCAGGTATTCAGACCCCAGAGATTGCATGCACAGAGACTTCATTATCTTCACACAACAAGGAGACTTCAGCACTGAGATGCCTTTCTGCTCCCAGAGGAAGGGCTGCCTGTCTCTGCAGGGCGTGGGGAAGAGCCATGAAGGGGATGGGCAAAGGTCAGACCCGGGCAGGCAAAGGGTACATTCCTTTTGTGGATGTGGTGTGCTCCTAGTCAAAGGGCAAATACTTTCCAAAAAACTGAAAACTTCCATTTGTGGTTTTTCTTGTGTCAAGGATTGCCCTGGCCTTGCAGGGGTGATAGCAGGTAGCGGCTGTGAGGTGACCAAGGTGCCCTTGCTCATGTGAGATGCTTGTGCTGTGAAGGTCATTTGGTAGTGCAAGAGCCAGGGTGACTGCCTGGCCAAGGATGCTGCTGCTGCTTGGGTCACAGCACTGTGCAGCACCAGGGAAGCTGCTGCCTCTGAAACACCCTGCTCTGTCCCTGTGACCAACTCTGACTCTGTGAACGATCAGCAGGGGACCTTCCCAGAGTGGCTGCTTAGTGTGTGCAGACAAGCTGGCCCTGCCACCACACCAGGCAGCCTGAGAGGACTTCAGCCACAGCACTGAGGGCTCGGTCCCAGCTGTGTGGCAGCCAGGTGTTAGACATTCTAATCTCTGACACCGAGGGGTGTGTATGCACAGATGTGGAGCCAAATAGGTTCAGTTCTGGAATGTATTGGAAACTCTCTATTTAGTACTTGAAAAAAAATTTTGTACATTGTTTTTTAGCAATTTATTTATTACTGTGGAAACTCTCTGGAAAGTACAAACTAAGCTTAAGTATAATGATACTACTGAGGAATAGAATAGCATGAATATGCTGCTTATTCTGTATAGCAGCATTCTGAAGCAGTCTGAAGCAGTTGATTCTGAACTGGTGGTGTTATTGTCATAATTGGTCAACGCTTCTGCTCTAGCGATCTGCAAGGGGAATTCAAGACTTAGAGAGAAAACCTCTAAGAGAAACTATAGCTGACTTGTTTGTTATTTGGACTTCCTCCCTTCTTTATTTATTTTGTTATAAAATCTGGAATGGGGCTTTGGGAACCATATGTATTAACATTCTTTTGAGGAAAGTGAGTGCTCAATGGATCAGATAATATCAAAGCTGCAATGAAATGAATATTGTGCAGCATTTTGTCTGCCTTTCAACTCTAAAATTTGCGGTAATTGGTAAGTGATGATAATTCAAGTTGCACAGAAGTCAAAAGCTATAAAGAGATTGGTTTTAGACAGGATAAAAGGAATGAAACATGAAAATATGATCTCCATTAAGCTGTGAACATTACAAGTTGCAGTTTGAGTTCACCTTGTCCAGGTTTGGAGGCAGATATGAGATGAGATTTTTAGTTTTAATATTTCTGAAGAAAAAGAAAAAAGAATGTTAGTGAGAAAAAAAAAAACAACCAAAAGAAAGAGTATAGTCTCCTTGACCTTTCTGTCAACATATACAATAATTTCACCTGAGAAACAAAAGTGATGAAACAGAGAAGGGGAAATTTGGTGGAAGAGAAGTGAAAGGATTTGAGAGGAAATATAGTGATGTTGTTAGTGCATGAGGTTGTACTGGTTCTGTTTGTGTCCTTTCTGGTTTTGTGTAGCTTCAGTTGAATTATATCATTTGTGTGTTTTGTCCTTTTTAGTGCGGTAACATTTCTTTGATTATTGCAAGTATAAGCAAATTGAAATGAATTATGCCTTAGCCTGGGAAACCTGGATGGCTCTTACCTTGGGGATAGCAGGGTCCTTCCCTGGCAGAACCAGTAACTCAGTAATATCTTTCTCAGTTTTCTTTCCCTCTTGTGCTAACATGGCTACTACACATGCTAGCAGCAAGTCCACAGATCCTCACATTGGATTTTCCTGCCTATTCCCAAGATTGCACAGATGAGCAGGTGACGACTTGGGCTGAGGCCCCAAAGGAAGCATCAGGTTAAATTAGAAGTCCTCCACAAGATGATGACTTTTTCCTATTTTCCAATGTATTGCAAACAAATATGCTCATCTTGCTAGTAGTATACTGATAATAGCTTAGTCTGTCCTGGTTCTGTTTGATGTTGTTCTCCTGATCCAGACAGACATGTGCACACGTCTGCTACATAGTAGTCGATTGCCCTCCTCAGCTTCTCAGAAGTGCTGGAGGTATCAGTGATGAAACATGTCATCTTCTTCATAAGGATTTGGTCAGATCACACTCCCAGCACCTCTGGATTCTGGGAAGCAGGTCCCTCCTGCATGGATCTGATGACCTCCAAGCTCTTTCTTCAGCTAGGAAATCTTTTTACCAATTCTTCCCATGGATTTCCGCCTTTCCCTCTAAACTAGTGTGATCTACAGAATAAGACATTTTCCAGGCTTCTCCTGTGATATTGTTTATGTGCAGGAAGAAAGGGAACACACCTTTCAGCTTGATCCTGCTCCCCTAGTCTGCCACTCAAACCTCCATCAGCACCAAGAGATGCTGAGCTCCTCAGGGGGCTACAAGGAGATGGGATTGGAGCTTATTTTCTGGAAAGCAGCTTAGCAGTGAAAGACCTTGGGGTTCTGATATACAAAAAGTTGAGCATGTGTCAGTTTTTTCAGCAGTGATGGCTGTTTGGATGTTGGGCCACATTACCACAGACCTTAGATTAAGCAGTGTAACTGCTATCCCTTCTCCACTATTTGACCTGGCCCTTTTTTAAAGGAAATTTAAGTAGTAATATGGTTGTAAGTACAGTCCCAGTGGGCTAGAGGCTGAAACAGGTGCAGAACAGCAAGAACGAATTACATTTAAGTAAACATTTCCTTCCACTCTTCCTCTTGACAGGAGGTATCTGGGTGACAGATAGTCCTCATCCTTTCCCAACAGCTACGCCCTCTTCACTCAGAGCATCGCCCACTCAGAGGTAAGTTCTTGTCCTCTGCTGCATTTATTTTGCAAAAAGCAGAAGTCTCTGCCACTGGTGGGGTACAATACTTGGAAGAGGGACAAAGACATAGAGCTCAGCTTTTAAATTTAAGCTTGTATGCCATTAAGTGGTGTTTTCCCTGTGAGGGGAATGTCTGTAGCCGCTTGCTCCAGACAACCTGCAACTGAGGTTGTTTGACAAAGAAAGAGAAATGTATAGATGGGGAAACAGATGGCAGAAAGAAAATTAGTGAACAATAAAATAAATGTGTTTTTACACAATTGCCAATGCTAAGATGCCTCAGATGCTTACATTCACACATCTATAGTGCAGAATTAACCTGATTTATTTTTGGAATGCAGCAAGTAACATGTAAAAATAGGATTACATGAACCTTTCCCAGGAAGAAAAAATTTCATAAAGTGTGGCATTAGGGTGTGTTTCCACAAGCTTGTCATAACTCAGACATTAAGGAGAAGATTGTGAAAATAATTTCCAAAAATATCAGGGGGGCAATTTGCTGAAGCTTTATAAAACACGATGACATTTGCCCTTTCAGAATCAGACTGGTACTGTTAGTTAACTCAAATTGTACTTTATTCTCAACCCTGCAAAAGCTTTTTCCTGGACTCAGCTTAACGACTATTGATTTCTATAGCACTATTGAAAATAAAGAAGTAAGGTAAGGACATATATTTAAGCTCTGCAGGATCAAGGTCTTATTTTGCTGAATTTTTATTGCTTCAGATGAAATACATGAGAGATAGGGACACCATGAGACAAAATATGATCACATATTTTTAGAGATTCATAGTTTCAGTAAATTACTAATTTGTAAGAGAAATAAGCATCATCTGCTCTTTGTTTCTTTATGCTGATGCTTTACCTCAATGACTCACATAAAACATTGCCCCTAAAAAAATGTCAAAATGACTATTTTCACTACACTGTTCTGTTTATGATATTTTACAGTAGGAAACTATGCCACTGATATTATCTCTTCAATTAGGCAAGCCTGCTGTGCTGCTGGTAATTGTGAAGTGGATTATTGTACCAACACAAAGAAAGCTTTTCTCCAACATGTATATTGAAAGCATTGTAGGTGGGGGAATTATGCCCACAGTTTGCCTCTTCAGAGTTTATTGATGCTATATTTCAGAAGTATTGGGATATTCAGTCTATATTCAAGTGCCAGAATAAGCTGAGGAAGAATGACTACATAAGCAGAGCTGCAACATACTCCATTTTAGGAATCCATTCTAGTTTCTAATGTGAACAGAAAATTAAATGGTTTCCTGATGGTGTCTGGTCATAATGTACAGCACTGGGCTCCAGCGTCAAAAAATATTCACTGTCCTAGGTAGTAAAAATGTGGTATTAACATATTTATATTGGACCAGTAACCATTATATTAATGTAATTGTATTAATAATGAGAATGAATGATCCAGCTCCAGAGGCTGAGTCCTTGCCCTGTTTGCTTTACTGGTACAGATGAGTCCTTGGGGATTAGTGTGCCGGGACTTAGACTTGTCTTTGTGGCAGCTCTGTGTGCACTAATCCAATGCTGCCTGCTCTGGGAAGGAGCACTTGTCAAATGCCTTTGAATTCAGGCTCAACATGGCACAATCCAATGCAAATGTTGTGCCTGCGGGACATTTGAAATGAAGCCACTGTCTTTATGTGCCCAGGCTTCCTTGTAAGAGAATTTGTCTTTACAGTAGATCCAAGCTTAAATCTTTCCTGTGCCTGATAGGATTCATATCTGAAAGCCTAATTTTGCAGAGACTGCCTGAAGTATCAGGTGGTGCAGAGAGTTTAGTGCCTTTTAAAAGTGCCTTGTAGGTCAACTGTTGCTCCCACCCCAAATCACACAGGTCAAGGCCCATATCTACCAAAAAAAACCCCCAAAAAACAACCAACCAAAAAAACCCAACCAATCAACCAAACAAAAAAAAACCCCCAAGATTTCTGGGCTTACTCCTGTCCCTAAAGGAAAATAGCACAATAAAGAATTTGTATTCATGGGTTTATCTTTTCCCTTTAAATAAGAAGATTCCATAAAACCCAGTTGAAATAAGTCCTTATCTTGTGCTATTTTCCAAACCATGGCAAGAGGAGCCAAATTTGGACCATGAGCCATGATAACTGAACAAAATGTATGATCATGCTACAGAGGCTGGACCCATGCTTTACTGGTGTGCTTTACTGGTACAGATGAGTCCTTGGGGGTTGTTGTCCCCAGCTGAGGACCTGTTTTCTTGCCTTTGTCCCAAAGCCCCTTACATGAAGTTGCTGGCTGTAACAGAGGAAGGTGAGACTTCCTACTGGTGGAGAAAGACATGTCTTAATCAGTCCTTTCAGGTGGAAATTGTGTGAAAGATACTGGGCTGTGTTATTTCAAAACGTGACCTGAAAGGAGTGTGTGTACCCATGCATTAGAACTCCAGGCAGTAAGATGTTTCTGAAGGTATAAACCCGCATGGAGCTGCCATGTCCTGTTGGACCCTGGGAGAGAAAGGGAAACTTGGCAGAAGGGACACTTCTCTCTTCTTGCAGGATGTACTGTGGTTTCTGAACTTTTGCCATTCAGAGGAGAAAGGAAACAGATACAGTTCAGAGGTTTTCAAAATTTAGAAGAAATCAATTTGTCCCAAATCCCATTCCACAAACTCGATCTGCCTTACCCAGATCAACCCAAGCAAACAAGAAGTTGCTGGTCAGGGTGCTCATCTGGAACATCTAACTGCCAGGTTTAGGACCTTTTTCTAGCTTTCTCTTTGTGATAAGGAACTGGGACTTGTTATGGATTCTCCAAGTTGTGACCAGCAATGTGTAAAGTCTGTTTGCTTCCTCAGCCTCATGCTTATTTGGCTATTTCTATAATATGGAGCTGGTGTATGAAGAGAAGGTTTCACAGGCAGTAATCACATCCAAGGTCTTACCAAGGCTGTGGGACCCTTTGTGTTACTCCTTACTGTCATTTCCACACTACCAGGAGAGTATTATTCTGGGATGGACACTTCTCAGACTTAAAATCCCATTCTGAGTCTTATCTGACTTACAAGTCAGTCTTTTCTGACTTACTTTTTTGTCACAGCAAATCCTTCCATCAATTTCTTTTTGACAGTGATGTTTCTCTGCAATGAAAGAAACAGCATTGACTGATTAGAAAATCCCTTGAGGTCAGACTTTTATTACGTTGTGCTTACAGACCTGCAGGGGGTGGAGAACTATGTATAGAAAATTTTGCTGATGTTCTTGTTTTTCAAAGGCTCTAAGGATGTATGACAAAGGAAGGCAAAAATGTTTTTCCTAAGTGAATATGCTTTGGAATGGAACAGGAGATATAGCATCAAAATCATCTCTCCCTGAACACAAGGTGACATACCGACATTGCAAGAAAATGGCAACAGATCACTCTGCCAGTATGTGGTGGTCGATTCTCAATTCTTTGTGTGATTCATGATATCTAGATGTCAAATCTTTGCTGCCTACCAGGGAAGAAATAAAATATAATAATAATAATAAAAAAAAAATCTAATGACTTCTGCCAGAAAAAATCTGAGATAAGGATGGCCTACCTAAAAGAAACTACATATGTTAAATCCATTAATTTTATGTTATTAGGAGTACTGAATAGATGTGTCAGGTTGCATGAAAAGTGCAACATTTTAATGTATAGCTTTTTTTGTTTCACTTTCCATTTATGTGATCAAAAGCGACTGCACTATTATGGAACTTTGTAGGAAGCCAAAAGATAATATTTTCAAGAGCAGAGTTGTCACTGAGGAAACTGAGCTCTGAAAACCAAAGTCTGTTCATCACCTACCATTTAGGCCAAGACCATATCAACCAGAAATATTTGGTTGCCTCTTTGAATTCCAGTGACATCTTAAAGTACACCATCTACTTTCTGCCAAACATTTTGCTACTGGGTATACTAAAATCCTCCTAATAGTTGATAATGCTCTATGGAGCCATGCAGAGTCTTAGGTCAGACTCAGAACAGTTATTTAGCCAGGTTTTGCTTAAGAGTAGAGATAGGAATGGCTGTGTCAGACCAGGACCAATAATCCATCTTCCCCTGCATCCTGTCTCTGGCAGTGGCCAAGAACAGGCTGGCTGGAAAGCATATAGGAACAAGAGTGTCACATAATAATATTTCTCTGTGGTATTTTTCTTGAATTTGACTCAAAAAATTAGTGATGAACAGTCTTCTGAGCCAGTGTTGTCATCTTTATGTCATATAATCCTCAATGGATTTTTCTGCCTTGTGTTTTTTTGGTCAAATTCTGAATTGTCTCAATTTTTTGCTTCCCCAGCACCCTGTTCCAAAGGACTGCTTCCACCAGCCAGGGACATTTGATGCCTCCCAGTTCTTAGGGAATTTCCTCATTAAGAATTTACTTATGTAACTGCTTTCCAATCGCAAGGGTTGCAAAATCAGCGGGCACCTTCCTGTGAATATCTCTCTGTTTCAGATTCCTGTTTGTAAAATACAGCCACGTTCTCACAACGTGTAAGGATGCCGCTTATGAATCACTCAGATGCTGTGCCAAGCCTGTGGAAAAACCCATTGGGACAGTGAACAACTGAACAGCATGCTGTACATGAGTCTGAGGCCTAGATAGTGAATAATGAGGAGAAAACAAATTATCAGTGGGATGCTCATTAAATGAACACCATCCTCTGGTGTACTGGACAAGCACAGACAAGCTTGTTATCTGTTTCTGTAATTAGAAACAGTGTCCTAATTGATGTGCAGAAATGTGCCAAATTCAGGTGACTCACGTTTGACTTTGCCATCTTAAAGGGTTGTTTCCATGTAGCTTGTGCATCTTCATGTCCCATCTCTAACATCTTTTGTTTAAAGTAAGACAGCTGTTCATTATAAATGGGTATTATATTTTTCCTTTTTAAAGTTCTAAAATACACAAGAGATTCAGTTTCGAGATAAGCTGAGATGTTTTTTTCTGAACATTTCATTTCCCAACCTACCCATTGGCTTATGGATAGGCCAGTGCAAATATTATTTCTGTAAACGAAAAAGACCACTGGTAACTACTGTGACCTGTAGCTATCATATGTGCTAGGTTTAACTGGAGTGTTTATCAGGCTTGTCTTGGTAATAAAAACCAGCTGCTTTTCAGTCACACCAAGTTGTTCATAGCTAGCAGCTCCCATATACAACTAAATTGTGTTTTGTACAAGGAAATGTGTTTGCAAGATGTCCCATACTGGTAAATACAAAAGGAATGGATCTAGAGACATCTCTGAAAGCAGCATCCTCTGACTTTTGTGTATATATTTGTAAATACTGAGGAAAGGGTCAAATACTCATGCCAGCTGTCCAGCAGTCTTAGCAAAAAACTAGAAGTGAACAGATCCAGGAGAGATCTAAGTAGATTTCTAAAGTAAATGCTCCTTGTTCTGTCAGCTGTTTTACCTCTAGTTTAGAGCTGACATAAGCCTCTCAGTGATGTTTGAATGATTGCCTTTTTCCTCTCCAAATCTTGCTTTCCTGTGGTTAAAACAAGGTATTACTGTCCCACAAATGTCCACAGGACCTGGCAAAAGAGTAGTAGCGGAAATTAATACTAGTGAAGGTGGAATCTAAATGCATAGGCAGATGAAAATTCAATTATCCTGTGTCCTGTAATTCATATCTTGTGGCAGCTAGGCATTATTCTATCATGGTCTGCTGTCATGCTGAAAAGATGATGGGAAATAACAATTTTTGAATTTCAAATTAAAATATAAGGCAATATATAAATAAAAAGTGAATGGGTGAAGCAAGCTTAAATAAATAAAATTGTGATAAAATTAAATTGTTTCAAGTTTTCTGGATATAGAACTGTCTTTGGACATTACTTCCCAGCACAGGCATAGAAAGATATGCTGGCCATATGTCTAGAATGGCAGAACTGAAGAATAGGAGATATTACAGCCAAAGTAATTACAGTAGTTACTCTTAGGCCACAACTTGGAGCTGAAAATGTGGTACAGCTAATTTCTTAGTGACAGCAGCTGACCTTCTCTGCAACAAGGGAGCACATTGAGGAAAACCTGATATGAGCCAAAGCAAAGGCTCATGCGTTTGTTTTTTTAGCTGTTGATACAAATAGTCATTAGCCCACAGCCTCTTTGTTGCAGGAGGTGCAATTTTCTGCTCATGCTGAGGGAGGCAGAAGAGAAGTGCAGCATAAGTAATACGGTCCTATATCCATGCTGTGGCATTTCTGATGTGTGGCATTTTTGATGCATGGCATTCCAGGGCTGAGCTGTACATCCTCTGCATGATTATGTAGAAGGCAAGGGAGGATGCATGAAGCCAAAAGGAGAAATCCCTGGCAGTGTATAACTTTGGAGGCCCAGTGGGAAAGGAAATCTGCTGTGTGGTTGCTATGTGGTTGTATCTTCTCCTTCCCCTCATCACTTTGTTCCCCTACAATGAGACAGTGGAATGCAAACTACAGTCCTTGGGTAGGCATCCTCTCCAGGCAGGCATACTTAGGTGCTTGGTCTTGCCCTTCTGAGATGCCCAATTCCGAGAGGTGGCAGAAAATGGAGACTACATTCCCAATCCTAGTTATTACACACTTGAATTTTGGCACCAAAACATGTAGAATGTTGCTTTCCTCAGCAGTTTCCAACTGCTGGGCTCTGACGGCAGCAGTCTGTGAGGATTTGGTTTTGGCAGTTCTTTAGTACTAATTTTTCTCTGGATATTTGGAGGTGGAGGAAGGCTGAGGGCTGCCGGCAACTGTGGAACTTGGAATCAGTGACTGGTGGCTTCTTCAAATGAGACTATAAACCCCCTTAGGCTGCCCTGGGGCTGCACAGCCATAACTTGTACCAATGGTCTGGCTTTCTGCAACGTGTGAGAGCAAAGCCATGGAGCCAGCACAGGCTGCTGACCAGCAAACCCAACCTGCAGGAATAGTCCATTCTCCCGCTCCCTCACGGGAAGGAAATGCCTCCTTTTTCACCTGCAGCCTGCTTCTGATTGCAATGGTGAATGTGCTCGTAATGAGAGATCTTGCTTGGCATTGAGAGAAAAAATGTCAAAGATAGGCAGTAAGAATAATGCAAAAAGAAATTATGGATTATTTTGTTACTGTTCCAGCACGACACTGTAGGAGCAGCTTTTTGTAGCTGAGCTTTGGGCATATTTGACTTGTTAACATTGCTCAGGTGGGGCATTCTCAGGCACAAGTTCTGCATGTTGCACTCTGGGACCGCAGGCAATGTGGTCCTGACTGAGGGGGGAATGAAACCTGTAGCAAACAGGCGCTGACTCACAACAGATTTGTTGTAGTTACCAAAGGTTTCATCTGCTCTTCAATCATCACAGTAATCCCACTTTACAACATGCTGTGCAGAAAGGTATTTGGTACCTAGCAGTTATTTTCATTAATTTTTGATTACAAATTTATATTTAATGTTAGATCACTGAGAAAATAACAAGAAGTGAAAAAAAGTTCTAGAGGTGTTTTACCATTGTATTATTTAGTTTTACAACCCATATGGGTATATGTGATTAACTTTTAGGCTTAAACAGTTTGAAAATAATTTAACATTTCCCCAGAACTTAATTTGTTTCTCCTCCTCTCCCTTCTCAAAATACTGAGTACTTCAAAGAGTGATCTACTTAAAAACGATAGCATATTTACCTGCTTTAAAAGGCCTTTGTCACTTCTTAACATCAAGAGAGAAGCTGCTGTATGATAAAATTTTTTATTTCAGCATTCTTTTTATTCACATAGGGAAAAGAAAGGAAGAAATGATATTGCCTTTATTTTCAGGAAACATAAAAATTTCCTTACCCTACCCTGCAGTGCATTTTGTTTTGTTTTATTTTGTTAATAGTCTGTATTCTGACTGCTGCTTGGTAAAGAATAAAAGAGGATTCTTTAGTCATGGGAATGCAGAGATGTTTATTTCCACTTTGGGAGTATAACATAGTTTAAAAAAATCATCTGTTTTCAGAGTTAGTTGCTGAAGCACCTGGTATCCCACGCTCCACCCAAGATTATAAAAATATTTGAAACTGCAGGAAGGCAATACAGCTGTGCAAGCTTATAAGGGATCTTGTTGATTTAATTAAGTTCAGAAAAAGCAGCCGTACCAATAAATGCATAGTTGCTTGAAAGAGAGAGGTGTCATTTGATAAAATAATGTTTCCCCCCTTACTTATCTAGGGTTTAGTTAAACACTAATCTCCCATCATTTCTCTGGTGCAATCAAATTCTGTTCTTGTTGAAATCATGCATTAGATGATTTTTTTTTTAAGAGTGAAAATGACACAGAGTGGAGAAATTCAGATCCAGCTCTTGCTGTTGATGTTTATGGCAGTACAACCTGGTTTAAAAAAAGAAACAAAACCAAAACAAGCCAAGTTAAATTCTCTGCATTTTTTTGAGATACTCCTTGGCAAAAAACACAGTATGAAGAAGACCTTCATGCCTTGATTTGTGGGGCAGCTACCCAGTTACAGGAGAGAGCCTTGGCTGGAGAATGCCATACATACAGGACAAAGAGCAGCGAATGTTTCAGAGGATGGGATTCAATTCCCGGAAGGGTGGATGCATCACCTCCCTTTGGTCCAGCTGGGGGAAAACTCCAGCAGTCATCCTGGAAACAGGAAAAGTGACACCACATTAAGTGAGGGAGGTGCTAGAGTGATGTTTAACATTCAGGATTAAATAAAGATACAGAAAATGGTGTAGTGTAAAAATGGGTTTACTTCTGCTAGATAATATTAAAATCCAAAAGAAAAGCTATTTCTTGCAACTGAATTTTTCCTGCAAAATTAGTGTATGGAAGAAATTGGGAATTTTTCTGCTTTCTCCAAACTCAAGAATCCCAAACTATTTGGGAGAATAGACACTAATATATATGGTAAACTGTTTGTAATTTCCTTCATAATTTCCTAACATATGTGGCAAGTTTCCAAGATTTAAGTATAGTAACCATAAATGGCTATGTGATTAGTTAGCAGAGCATGAATTGCTGTAGGGGTGGTAAGTCACTCCTAAAGGCACAGTATGTGGAACAAAGGTCATCCCTTCACTCACTGGTCTTCATTTTCTTGCTGGAAAATCAGTGGATTTTTTTGGTTACATAAGGCACTGATAAATGGGAGATTGTTTTCAGGTATTTGCTCTGCATCCTGTTAGAAGTGTTCCTGGCTAAGCTCACTGGCAGTGCTTTCATGTGGTAATTCTGTGTTTGCATATTGTCAGGGGAGGACTCTGAAACTTGAGAAGTCCTCTAAGTGAGGTTTTAATATAAAAGCAGAGTGACAGAATTTTTGGAAACAGAAAATAAAAATTACTGAAAAAAATGGCAGCGCTTGGCATATGCAAAGTGAGTGGAAAGATGGAGTATCATTACATATTTTTGCTTACTATTGATGCAGTTATACTGTAGATGTGCTGAATCAAACCTCATTTGACTGGGTAATCCATGAGGCAAGTGCTTCAGAGAGACAATTCACTATAATTCCTATGCTGGAAAGCACACAGTGTGAGTGAATATAAACCACTCTGCAGAATTAGGCATGATAAATGGGAGTGTTGGGAGTGTCACTGACATTTTTCCTATAACATGTGTAAAGTCACTCCAACTCTTCACATGCTTTGTCTCTCTCTGTCTCCAGTGATATGAAACAAAAGGAAAGCTAAACTGGTTTGTAAATATTTCAGGTTCTAGTACACGAAAGCAACTTTGCTGAAGGTGGTTTCCTGAGTTGTTCGACTATTAAAAGCTGCTGCAAAGTTTGGATAATCATTGCCTGTGATTCAGAAGCACCTCATCACAGAACCTGTGCCTGAAAACACGGGTGGGCAAATTCATATGTGAAACTGCACTTTTCAAGACTGGGTCTGCACACTCTCCTAAATAGGCATAAATGTGTCTGAATGAACAGGGACAGCATTTCCTTAGGGAATCAGGCTGATGAGGAGTTTATAAAGTGACATAGGGATAACTCTGGCTGGCGGGGGGGAATCTCACCCACAGAACTCAGCCTGATGCAGCTCTGCACCTACTTAGCCCTTCAAGAGCACCACCATAAAAGTCACTGCACACAATCCTGAGCCATTGAAATACACACTGTAGATTTATTAAGCGTTTGATTTCTCCAGGGCTTTTCATAACACTCATTACTCAAGAATCTGGGGTTTTTGGAGTTAGTAACTGTGTTTTTGTAACAACTTGGCTAGATGAACCAGCTCGGTAAATGCAAAACAGCTACAGAGGTTGAGATGGAAATGTCTGTGATTCTGAGCAGCTGGTCAGGCATAGATAGTACTAATCTCTCTTTGCATCATGGAGGTAAGAATTTCCTTCTGCTCTACTTAGATCCAGCAGGAGGACCAGTGAAAACATGTAGAAATCTTCCTCTCAGGTGAGGTTCCTGGATCAACCCTAGAGCAGATCAATAGTGCAGTTTTATGCCTCACTGTGCAGTCTTCAGATCCTTTAGCTGCAAAGGTAAACACGGCTTCTATTGAACATGCACAAGCTGTACTTTTGAAGGGTTTGTAATTTGACTGAATTTGGTCAGATTTTCACTGGGTAGGAAAAACAATTACTAACAGACAAAATGTACTGTTAATACCATCTATGACATCTGCTCTACACTTCCAGATTTTGAAGAAAATGCTGCCAGAATCTATCAGAACTGAGTGTTATTTGTTTCTCTTCTTGGGCCATTAAAGGCTGGAAGGGATAAATCCTAAAGTGTGTAAAATTTGAACCTCAAATGGAGATGGCTTGGGAAAGCCATAAAGCAAAATTCAGGCTGCAGACCGTGAAGCTTAGGCTGGTAGCAGTCTGGGCTTCCAGCACGCTGACATAGTTTTGTTACACATTTCTGCTAAGTTATTTTCTTGTATTTGCTGTACTTTGCTACTCTTAGATCTTTTATGCCAGGAATGTGTTTACCTATATATAATTTTCTATGAAAAAGTGATCTATTTGCATATACATGCAATGCAGACAGATGGAATACAATCTAGTTCATGTAGTATCAACAAACCCAGGCTCTTCTTTTTTGCCTTTACATTTAACTAAAATTACATTTTGAATGCCACCATCTGCACTTGGCTCAGCAAGGCCTGCTGCTCCTAAAGCTATTAACTGAAAAACTCTGCCTACTCTGAAACAAAACTATTCTACTTATCCCTTTTCTCAAGTACTCAAGGAAAAAAAAAGAAATTAATAGGTATCATGAGGAGTTTTGGTATTATTTTAGATAAACACAGTTGTGAAATCTAAAGATGTAACTTCTTTACATCCACCCTGTTAATTAATAAATTTGCTTAAATATAGTTAATCACTCATGTAAATGTTTTCTTAATAGGTTTCAGGATGGGCTCACAAACATGTCTGGGGAGCAATCCTTCCCCAGTGTTGCCACGTTCCAGCTCAGACTCACTGCAGGACCTCTGCTGTGGAGATGTGTGAGCTGGGGACAGCCCTGCAGAGCCCGTATTCTGCTCAGTTCAAAGGAGATGGATTTAATTACAAGAGGTATAATTTGAAAAAGATTTTGTAGTTCAGAAAAGCTCTTAAAAATCCTTTCTGGTAAACTAAATAAATGATCCTTTGTTGCATCTCATCTTTGTATAGCTGCAGGCTGTTTAACAAGGACCTCTGCTGTTCGTTTAATTTATTACACTCCCTTACACTTCTCATACTTCCAACTTTTTTTTTTAACGAGTTCTCGTTTTGTTGGACTTTCACAACATTTTTTCATGTCCCTTTTGTGCTTACATGCACCACCTCTATGTCACATAAAAAAAATTGCAAATCCTCCAATAGCAGCTGCTGTAGTCAATAAACTTGTAACTTTACCCTTGCTGAACTATGTCAAATCCCTGTAACATCTGGCATATTTTAATTTCTATGCTATTGAGGGTTGAATTTTTTTTTAAACTCCCATATATGGACCTGTCAATAATTTCTTTGTACTTTATCTTCCCTAAGCCCCTTAAACTTCTTCTGTAAGTGTGAAGAATTTGAATTGACAACTACCAAATATTTTATGGATTTTTTTTATTTGCTTAATTTGCTATATGGATTTTTAAAATATCATTTTCTCTTTTGTTTTCTGATCTGGTGAGTAACCCAATCAGGCGAATAATGGAATACCATTTCTTACTGCTGAGTTGATATTTCTGTCTGTGTTACTGAATCTGTACCTACAAAGTCTCCATGAAAGAAGAGATGGGCAGGTTTGGACAAGGGCAATATGCAAGCAATGATGGTTAAGTTAGAAAAACAGTTTTTCTCTCTTTCTCTGACATGTGAAATTTTTGTAGCATGACTTTTAATCTTTTTATTAATTCTCAATTTGTGCCCTTTTCTACTTAGTGGTGCTCTCCTTATTACAGCTGGATTTTAGTAGTTCTTTCCCAGGTCAGAATTAATCCTCTAGAGTTTTTTTGCTTGTATCCCATTTAGTCTCAAACTCCTGCCCTACCACCTGCTCTCTCAGCCTTACATCTGCTCCCCTGTTTATAAACAAAAATCTTGTTTGATATCCAGGTTCACTGGAGTGTGCCAAAGGGTTAATACATTGCTCTCTCTCAGTGCAATTTAATGAATCACCTGTGTCTTTGATGTTAGCTCATCTGAGACTACCCCAAATGATATATCATCTGTTCAGGCGCTTTCAGGCAAACCATATCATTAGTAAAGCTTCCACAGTACCTTCTCAGCTGTGTGAAAATGTAATTTGAAAGAGAAGTTAAAGCATTTTATTGGTTTCACAAAAGGGATGAATGAGGGGAGAGACAAAACAGGACAATGCTCAGCTGGGGCCTCACTGTCACCACCTCTTCTCCTTGATTCAAGGTTATGGGGCTGCACACCAGCTCACATATAAAGTCTGACATCTATCCTTTTTTGGCTAGGTAGATATAATAGTATTAATATGAAAATAAATCACTTTACATGAGGGACTCAGTGGAAACCCTTTGCTAGAAATGGGTATGACTCTTAATAGCTTTATAAAGAGATAAAGCAACGGGTCCAACAACATCCTGGCAAGAGTCTTTAGAGAAGCCTGAGCAGACTGGAAGACCTCCTGAAAATAAGACATGGTGCGGTTGTGTGGGAGACCCAGACAGAGACTGCAGCCTGATGTCTACCTGGCAGCTGGGGAGGTCCTCAGGTTCTTGGGAACATCCCTTCTGGGCAGAGTGAGGGAAGGATTTCCTCATGTGTGTGATTTACCATTTGCAGAGTAACTCACACCAAAGCATAGCTTTACTGAGGGGAGAGAAGCACAACGGCAGTGACCTCTGTTTTGGGGTTGCTGGGCAGAGGACTGTGTGTTGTGGAAAATGGGAGCCTCTGAGACTTGCAGGTCATGCAACATAAGCACATCAACCCGTTTATGGGAGCAACTGCACAGCACCATGCAGAAAACTCATGGATAGGCCATAAACACCTGGATTTCCTGGATGGTCAACTGCCCAGTGTAAGCTGTACACGTCTGAATCTGCAAGCTGTTGAGAAATCCCAGGTATGCCATCATCTCTGACCTTGCTGAGGAAATTTGGATGTGTAGTAATCTCTCTGGAGGTGAGATGTGTGCTTCTCCCACCTTAGCTCAGAGCAAAGGATCTGCATTGCCCTGTAAGATGGATCAGCTTATGCCCTCCTCCTTAAACACTGAAGCAAGGACACAGTGGTCTACAAATACAGTTGCTTACTAAAATACCTATAAACAGGTACCAAAAATTAACAGCATGCTTCATTTATTTTCTATCCTGTGATGAAACACACAGTCTTTTTCTTGAATGTCATGTCTAATGTCAGAGGTACCATGATGCTTTGGGAATGGCAGTGGGCCTGGAGAGGGTAATTTAGGAAGCTAATCTCCCACTGCTGACCTACAGACATGTTCCACCTGTGTGAATGACCAAGAAATAAGATTGTTGTGAAAAAGGATGGAAAGGGAATAAAACCAATTTCTAATTGTGTTTTGAATTTAGCAAAAGAATCCCTTTCTCCATGTTGAAATGCCATCACTCCAGGATAATGATCATACAGCTAATAGAGATAACCAGTAACAACAGGGCAGAGCAATGGCCCTTCCAATGGAAAACTTTGAGTTGGTTCTTTGACTTTTACATCAGTCATAAAACTAACATTATATAACTCCTAAAGCAAATAGCATAATTTCACTCTAATGCATTTAAAATTAAGTTATTAACACTAATTAAAACTGTGAAAAGCACTAATATGGTTCAGATATTGCTACTCTCTTTCTCCATGTTTTATTTCTTGTCTGCACAAAGTGAAGTCTGAACAAGGAATAAACATGGACCTCCCAAACCTACAAACTCCATCCTTTGTGTTTGGTGTCCTTATGACTCTCAGATCATGCATCTCTCTTAGGGACAATGAAGACTGGTGATGAGCTTTGACACCTTGTACATTCAGTTTATCAGTCCAAGGCCAACTAAGGCTGACAATGGTTGAGCAGTCTGTATGTGACTTGAAGAGGGCATCCCATTCCATTGAATAGTTTTCACTCCAGTTCAGAATTTTGGGTTTTTTTGGTTTTTTTTTTTTGATTGCATTTCATTTCATTATAATTCCTCTTGTCTGGGTTTGTTTCACTTTTTTTCCCGATTTCAAGATTATTCTTAATTTCATGAAACAAAATGAAATCTTGTGATTTCAATGAGGATAATTTTGTCAAGTTTTGGTCCTTTTCACTGCATCTCATGTCATCCCATTCCATTTAATGCCATTCACTCCATTTCAGTAGTTTCTTTTTATTTTTTTTTAATTGCATTTCATTTCATCATTATTCCTCTCCTTTTTGTTTGTTTCATTTAGTACCAGGATGTTGAGATTTCAATGAGTATTATTTTACACTTAGTATACCAGGATGTTGAGATTTCAATGAGTATTATTTTAGCCTGTTTCAGTCCTTTTTGCTACAACTCATGTCATCCCATTGCAATTAATTGTATTCACTCAATTTCAAAATTCTCTTTATTTTTTTCCATTGCACTTCATTCCATTATATGTCTGGTCCAGTCAGTTCATTTCACTTTGTCCCCTAATTTTGAGATTTCATTTTGTTTCATGATTTCATAACAGGAAATGAAATCTCACGGTTTCAATGAGTAGCTTTCAGCAAGTTTCGGTCCATTTCTGTGCACCTCATGTCATCCCATTATATTTAATGGTATTCACCCCATTTCTGAATTTTCTTTCTCTTTTTTTTTTTTTCAATTGCATTTAATTTCGTCATGTGTCCTGTCCAGTCTTTTAGTTTCTCTTCATTCTCTGATTTTGAAATTTCATTTCCTTTCATGAAAATTCACGTGTGTGACTGGGCAGGCTCGACTACATTTGCCACGTGCTTTGGTGGTTCTTCTGTTGTCTGCTAGGGTAGGCAGGCAGAGATAGAGGAGCATTGTCCTTTCCGTGTTTGTCCTGTGGACATTGCATAAACATTGACACCCCTGTTTCTGTCAGGATTCCTCCCAGACTTTCTGTTTGACTGGTAACCTTGTACTGGTTACTGAGCCTCAGCAAACTTTAATATTTTTTCAAATTTCAATCCAGAGGGCAGCCAGTCTTGATTTGAAGATAAGAAAGGATGGAAAGTCTTTCCTAAAACCATTTTGTATCTAATTTCCAGTTATTACTTCTTGCCATTCCTTCCTTTCAGTTGTTCCATAGATCCATTCAATATGCTCTTTGTCATCATGAAATGAATGTGCTGCTGTGACCAGTCTTAGTCTTCTGGGGCAATTTTGTGAACTCCATGGATTCAACATTTTACGTTTCCTACAAGAAATAATATTTAATAATTCTTAGATTATTCGTTTAGATTTTCATCTTTAGACATCTCCTTTCTTATTGATTCTCTGTAAAATATGAATACCAGCATTATGTGCAGTATTTCTGTGCATGCTGTATGCAAATATGAAATCACTTACTACATTATTCTCTGCTCTCTTTACACAAAGGGATCACAAGAATCAGATCCATTCCTTTTGCCAGTTTCATACTGAGAATTCATGTTTTTTATTTTTCACAGTTTGTTCTTGAAACAATTTATATCAGGTTAATGATCATCTCCCTTTTGCCTCAAAAGTCTTTTTATCTTCCAATATTTATCCCTGCATGACACTTAGGTCAGTCATTCTAAAATATCTTTTTATGTGTCCTTTGTCCGTTCTCAAATGTGGGTACCATGATGGGCTTTTGCATTGTTCTGATACTTCTCTTTTTCACCACAAATTTTGAAAGGTTTATTAGTTCATTCAGGTCTCTGAGTTTGCTAGAAGTGAGACTAAGTGTTTGTGTATCATAGGTAAGTAATCTCTGCCTCGTCTTTGTTCTAGCCTGAACTGTTACCACTTTATCACTGATGTTAATTATGTCAGCCACCTGAGCCCAGTTTACTTTCTTAATGAAGATAGAAGCAGAAAGATTGAAGAAAAAAAAGATACAAAATGAATTGCCCTTGCAAAAGCCATCTGCTACCAGCTTTTTTTTTTCATTTAGTGAAGGACCAGGTCATTCAGTTTGTTCTGATTTATCATATGCAATCCATTGCAACCCTTCCCTTCTCTGTCTCAAATATTTTCCAAATATGTTAGTTTTACACTATTGTTTGCTCTGTGTTGGGCTATCTTTGCCCTCATTGTGAGAAGCTCATATAATTCTAATTTCTGGGTGAAAATCCTTTCTTTTCTTTTCTTTTAGCATTGTAGAGATTTTTTCAGTGAGTTATGGTTTATTCACATTCTTCTCAGGTGACCTGCCCACAACGGTGCTTTAGGAATGCAGTCAAATGTCACTCGTAGTGCAAAATGGTCTCATATGATTTTAATCTGATATTAAATATTCCTTCTTTATTTGCCTCTGATGAAATACCCTCAAACTTCTACAATCAAATTACTTCCTCACTAATAAAAATTCTTAATGACCTTTTAGAAATGTCTCAGTACACCGGCGTATCAATTTTCTGGCAAATCTTACACAAATTCTCAAACGTGATTGTTGCCCTTAGGAGAGATCTCAGAGTCTTAATAAAATTTGTTAGAAAGTGACCTCTTACTTGGAGTCAGCCCTGCCGACTCAGTCCATATCTCAGCGCTGCAGCTATCAGCAAACCTGGACAATGTCAGAGTTAGCCTGTTGTGCAAGTGGCTGGCTGGCAGTGAGACACCTGGTTGGTAACTAGCTGTGTGAAAAATCCCATGAAGAGACAGAGTTGTTAATCAAAATCCCCACTGCAAAAGAATCATTAGGGCTTTACTTGACTGTGTCAGCAGGAGTGCTCAGTGGAAATTATGGTCCACAGGGCCTGCGGTGTGATGTGGGTGTGTCTGGAGACACTGCTCGCACTCTGGAAGTGCCCTGCAGGTTGGGCACCGGGAAACAGAAGAGGGCTCACCAACACTGAACACCATTCTGGGGCTCAGGTACAAAACATAGCAGTGCCAGTGAGAGCCAAGTGTGTATCCTCCATGAAAAAAACTTAAGGGAAAGTATTGAGTAGGGAACGTTTTGGGAAGGCAGTTTCAGTATCTTGATGGTTATGCAGTACCTAAGTGTAGATATGAATTCTTAAATATGGACAACTTAAACATCATTTGGATTTTAATCTGCCTTGTGGATCCTGCCTAAGGGCAGAAGAAATGATGTGCTCAATTTGCAGAGACAACAGGAATATAGATCTCCATACATGGCAAATGCTCCTGCACTTCCACCAGTTCTGAAATATCTATTAGAAAGTTTGTTCTGTTGTTTTTCACACAGCTCAGAATGCCTTTAGCAAGGGTTTAGTCCCCTTGAAAAGTGTCTGCAGGGACTTAGATTTGTTCTCAGGAAAAAAAGAAAGACAAATAAATTAATAAAAATAAAGTTTACAAAATTTTATTGATTCATTAGCTTCAGCAGGGTGCCAGATTGAACATCAACATAGAAACAGCCTTCCATAGCTCTAATCTGCATTGCAAATTGTCTATAATTTAATAGTGAGTAAAGCTTAGGGGGAGCAATTGCTTCAAATGCTTGCTGCCATTAGCTTAAGGGAGAGGAAATGAGAGGAATCCAGAAGTTTTCATTTCCAAGTGAAGCATGTCAGACAGAACAGCACAAGACCTTTTAAAATTGCAATATGGCATCATATTAAACAGAACCCATCTGTGTTTCCTTTGGCTTTCCATCAGTTTACATTTTTTTCTTAGATGTAGTAGTAGCAAATGTCAGAGCTTTTTCACCGCTTCCTATAATGCAAAATTAATATGTGACTGTCTGCAGGTCTATAGCTCTCAGCTGACCCATTGCCACAAACTCCGAGCTGTTCATCCTCTCAGAAGTACCAGCGGTGAAACTAAATGGAGGCATGGCGTGAAGTGTCTTCTATCAAAGTGTTTTACTGCTGTTAATGAAGTAAGAAAATAGTAATTATTGTGAAATGATGCCTGAAGACGAGTGGCAAGCACTAGCAGGTACCGATGGGCTGGTTAGTGACAGAGGCCACTAGCAGAGTGTGTGGAAGGACCTGGGTTCCAGCAGGATGTTTGGGCTGTACCTCTGCAGCGCAAGGGAGGAGCTGGGGCTGGGCTGCCTGAGCAGGGATAGGGGCGGCCAGGGCTGAGCTTGGGGTGGAGGGCTGGGGCAGTGGGGCCTTGAGGTCTGATCCTGCCTGTCTGGGGGAAAATGAGGGGCAAGTGGTGCCTGCTGAGCTGGTGGTTGGGCAGGAGGCTTGGGGAAAAGAAGGGGTCTTGCTGGAGACAGCATTAACCATCAGCTAAGGAATGGCCTGTGATTTTAATTGCTGATTCCGAGGCATAAGTGGTTTCTTACTCTTGGGAGTGAGGATGTGAACGTTTAGATTAAAAGAGCAGGAGATTTGTGACACTGGGGATAAGAGATTGATATGCTGCAGCAAGGGCATCCAAGCATGAGGCCATGCATGCCTGAGAGAGCTCTGTGTGTGCAGCCTGAGCCTGCCAGTGCTGCCATCCTTCACCTCCCTGAGGGCTGACAGCTTTTGGGACTGGCAGGAAAACTGCACCGAGATGGGCTGTCAAAGCTGCCTGCAAGGGAGTCACCAGAATGGGCCTCTGAACAGGACCCTGTGGGCAGGTAGCACAGAAAGATGACCTCTGGAAAGATGAGGTTTTGATGATTCCTGCAAATTAAAGGACTGCCTATTGACTTGGCTGTGTGTGGACCTTTGTTTTAAAGGGCTTCACTGCTAGGGACAGGGGAGGTTGCTTTTGATAGCCAGGGATGGTATGGTTAGAGGTGATCCCACTTCTGACATTCCTTTGTCAAGACTAAATTCCATCTGGCAATGAACCAGGGGAAGGTGTTTGTGATGTGCCAAATGCTATTTTCATGTCAAAAAGTCTTCTGGCTGGGGTAGTTCAAGGGTTCTTGGGATCCTCCACCAGGTCACAGGGTACAGCAAGGGAATGAGTGCAAGTTTTCAGGTATATAAAGTGGGATTTTTCTTGTTGAACTGCAGAGTCATCTCATCCTAAGGCCAGCATGTAAATTGGTACAGGTGAGTTCATCTCTGCAGACACCCAGGTATTTTTCAGGGTATTATTTTTACTGACCACCTCTGTCATTGATGTTGGTGTTCTCTGTGTTCAGAGGCAGGGGAGCTGCCACCCACCAGCAGTAGCCTCTGGAAATGACCTACTGAGTCTGTTTGCATCCTGCTGCTGTAGCAGTATCAGATATGCTGGTGAAATACATCACTCTCTATTATGAGATTTTTCTACTCTGTTGATTCCAAGTCCATAGTTAATCAGGACTTAGTTAATCAGGCACAGGCACCAAAGTGGTACCTCTCAGCAGCTTAAAAACCAACATGGATGTTGTTGCAGTTTACCCAGCTTGCTACTGCACTATGTAGGCAAAGACAGAGAAAGACAGGGTCACTGACTCGTGTGGCACTAGTTTCAAGAGCAAAACAAGAGTGGCAACTCAGGAAAGACTCATCAGTGACTCTGTCAAAGCCAAGCTAAAAACATGAGGATCACTTAATGTATTTCCAAAATTCAAAAGTCACCTAAAGCAGTACATATAAGTCTTCGTTTTTCTCTCATGGAAGCTGTGAAACAGTAAAAGACAGAAGAGAAGAGCTGATTTTTTTTTTGTTTGTTTGTTTTTTTTTGGTTGGTTTGTTGGTTGGTTGGTTGGTTGGTTTTTTATTGTTGTTTTATTTATTAAACTTGCAGCAGATTTGCTTTTCTTAATTAATCTTCTGGGTCTCTTTCTGATTCTTCTGGTTTGTTATTATACGTACTTGTGACAATCATGGGAGCTTTGCATTGATTACAACAAGTGTATAAATTTAGATCAGGCTTTTTTGGAGAGGAATGTACAAAAACTGGGATGGATCAGAGGCTAGTGGAAAAATTTCACCTAGTATTTTAAATAAGAGTTTTAACTTATCTATCTAATGTTATGTCAGTCTTTTGAAGCAATCTTAATTGTTTGTGGGGTCTCTTTTCTCCCAAGATGTTAAGGCCCCCAAAAGCAAAGGAGAAACATGAACTGGACAGTCATGAGAACAGGCAATGTTTCTGTTTTCTAAGACTTATTTTTGGAAGCTTTCTGTTTTCTTGTTCTCTTTCTGTGTCTTGAGGTTTTCTGAAAGTGTGAAGTCCTGTGCAGCCTGAAGAGATGTAATGTAGGGTTAAGGAAAAATGGTTGTGAAGCTTTCTAATATCTGCTCAGTGATGTAATGCAGTGCAGACTAATGCCTCTCCTCCAGCTGGCAAACTCCTATGGAACTCGTTCACACACTCACATATACATACACCTACTCATGCTTTTTCCTTTTTTGTGGCCTTGAGAAAACACCCCAAACCAAAGCCCCCAATAGAGTCTGTTTCTGCTCACAGAACTACCAGATCATGGCCTGCTCTGCTGAAACATGATTAATGAAGTATAAATGGATAGTTTTCTTATTGAAGGACTACTGACAGATTAAAGGTTGATTAAAGCTGACTGTTGTTTATACATGGAAGGAGGTAACTACTTGATTCCTGGTGGGCAGCAGTCACTGTGAAAGTTTGTTTGGTTTTGATGGAGATGAAGGATGGACAGAAGGATTCCTGGAAGAGTACAAATTTTTCTCTAGGATAGAGCAGCCAAATGCTTCCTATGCAATACGTCCCAGCTTTTACATATTAAAAGGTATATAAATGGACTGAGAGTAAGGAGGGGTGAAGAACTCCTGTGGAAGCACTCAATAAATCCTGTATCAGGTAATAAACTCACTGATATCAAAGGGCTCACCTGCTCCTTAGAGATAAGCTCTTATGTAATTTGATACTTTTCAAAGACCCATGAGTTTGCAAAATTTAGTTGGGAAATCTTCTGAGCAAAGGCCATGACAAGCCATTTGTGAAGACAGCATGACATATTTCATAGATGTCAAAGCACTAGAGCAGTCTTCCTTACAGTATCTTAGAATGCTTGAATTTCTTGCTGAAGCATGAGAAACTAGGAAAAAGAACTAATGCTAGCTCAGACATATGCAAAATATCTTTGAGAACATTTGGCCACTGGAAGGCCTGTGAGCTGTCTCTCACAGTGCCTCATCAATGCTTACACAGTGCTCCACCCTAAAAATCTACCCGTGTGCCACAACAGCAGTGCTTTCAGCAGCTGCAGCAGGTTTTTGTGGTGTGCATCCTGCCTGGCAGCTGCCAGCTTCATTCCAGACAAGCCTTGTTTGCAGCTTCTTGCACCTTGCCTCAGAAGCTGTGTTTATCTGGTCCTTGCCTGAGTTGGGTTAAACTTGTACCTGTACCTGGTCTTGCACCTTGCTGACCCAGACTCAAGGCCAATGCCCTGACTTGAGCAAGGCTGATGCCTGTCCAGCTGTGCCCTTTATCTGGGGCTAGCATTGGTCTTCTTCCATTGCAGACCAACCATGCAAAAACTGTTTCCCACCAGTGATGAGCATGCACAAGGAAAATCAGTTGTGAGTTATTGCCCTTACTTTTAGAAACCAGTCTCTGAAAACAGGATCAGTCTCTCTTGGTGTATTTTGCAGCCACATTTGTTTTCCTTTCTAGCAATTCCCTTACTTTGTTCTGATCTTATTGCTCATGATAAACTTGTGCTGTCTAATAATAATCAACAACCATAATTTCAACAACAAAAAGTTTGAAAAGTTTTGAAAGTCTATTTTCAAACATGTCAAGTAGATTTTTTTTTAATGCATGCTTTGATATTTTCCTTTCATTTTCTCTGTTGGTGTCTCCATAATTTTAGTTTCCCTGCAGTAAACATCACAGTATTTACAATGTACAGAGACATGAACAGTGTTGAAAAATAGGCTATTCAGGGTTTGTTTTATTAGTTCAACATCACCAAACAAGTTTAGGTAAGCTGGAAGCAACTTTTATACCTCAGAGAGTTTAAGAGCCAGGCTACTGTGTCCATGCTGAGGATGTTTGAAATAAGGCTAGTGACCAAACTGCGAGCTGTAGTTCTTGCCTACTGTCACAGCCCAGCACCACAACCTCATGCAGCAGCCTGCCCTGGCATGGCAGGGTGCAGGAGAGCAGCTGGCCCTGCTCTGTGAGGAAAGGACCAGCACTGCTGGGAACCACCCTGTGGGGTATCATTCCTCACTAATGAGCTTAAGTGGAACCAGGTGGAGTGCAGAGGCAACATGAGGAGAGATTTTGTAGAAAGCCCTGGTGTGAGTGTGACTACATAAATAAATGAAGGCGTTCCTTTTCAGATATGAAACAACTGGACAGCTGAAGAAGGATGTTGACAATCCTGAGGGAAACACTGTGTTTTGAATATATAGTAATGCCTGGCTGTATTTTTTTGTGGGTGTATGGAAGGTTGTTTTTCTTATGTTAACCAAAATATGTGTTTCTCATTTTCTCTGTCACTAATTTATAGTCTTAGTCTGCTCCCTTCAGGTTCCATTAAAACGTAGGTGAGAGCTTGGCTTTTGCAAGAGGCTGTGTTAACTGAGGCATGAACCTCCACCCTCCTTAAAGGCTGTTCCATATGTTGTAGATAGGTCTGCATTTATTGGCTGCATTTATTCTCCCCACCTCTAGGCATTGATTTCAATAGTTAGAGTAGGAGCTTAGTGTCTTTCTTACATCTTTCTATACCTGACCTAGGCAAATGCACATCTTCATCCCGTTTGGAATAAATTGCCCTATGATGTTGCCTTTCTCTTTCCACCCACATTTAGCAAGTCTGTGGTGGCTGTGTACTGTATCTATCTCCAGTAAGAGAGACTAATCTAGGCACGCACAAGTGAGCATCAGGGTGGTATTTGATGTTGACTTTTTGTACCCAAGAGGGATCCTTATACAGATGAATTTGCCTTTCTCATGACTACCCCCTATGTTTGGGTATTTTCTTATTTAACCAAATTCTATTATAGTATTTGGTATCTTTATTAGGGTTCCAGATGGGGTTTTTTTTAACATACACAATACATGAAACCACTGAAAGGCAATCTCTCTGGAATCCCTTTGGATTCCCTATAAATATTTAGCTTCCACTCCAGCTTTCTAGCTATCTTGTTGTTTCTGTCCTATAATAAGATCCTCTAATATAGCTCCCAGAGCTGTAGTATAGAACCTTACACCTTATAAAAACGAAATTTGCAATGGATGTAAGGAAATTATATCAGAAATATCCCTGCAAACAGCTTGCCTGTGAGTTAGAGATAGCGTCAAGGCTGGCATTGTGCCAGCACTGGGCGACCACTGCTCTTGGATATTTTTCTAAAGTTTATTTTTTTTTTATGTTTAATTTTTTACATATGTTCATTCCCCAACCCCTGAAGAAATATTTTTGCAGTGATCTTAAAAAAACCAAAAGAAATCAATGCCAGCCACTGGGTGCTTAGAAGAAACTTTTAACCACAAGGAATGTAGTACACACACAATAGAACTAAATACCCTGACTATAAGAAACAGATTTCTTTAAAGATAAAGATTGTGATCAGCAGTAAATAAGTCAAAATAGAGCTTTTGCCATGAGGGAAAAAAAAAAAAAAGTGAAAGAAACGAAAAACCCAGTGTGGCAAATTCTTTCTAGGGCTAAGTCTTAAAGATCAGGGCAGATATTCCATTACTGCTAAGTTCTGTTACTACCTCAGGTAGAAAAAAGAGAGTATTTAATGTGCATTGCAGTCAGCACTTTCAATAAAATTCCTCTCTGGGAGGTGTCTGCAGCCAGTGTTTGCATAGATTTCACAGTGCAATTTGGTATAAACCTCTATTACAAATACTTCTGCATGGCAGGGGAGTTGTTCTCGCCACCAGAGACCATTTTTAGCAATCAAAATCCAAGCAGACCCTTACCCTGCAAAACCAAAACAAATATTCCCAACCCCAAAACTCAAAGACATGGAGCCCTTCCTACCAATGCCATAGAATCATAGAATCATCAAATGGTTTGAGCTGGAAGGGACATAAGAGGTGATCCAGTTCCAACTCCCCTGCTATGAGATTGGACATACTCCACTGGCCCCAGTTGCTCAGAGCCCCATCCAACCTGGCTTTGAATGCTTCCAGGGATGGGGCATCCACAGCTTCTCTGGGCAACCTGTTCCAGTGTTCAGCATCCTCACAGTAAAGAATTTATTCTGTATTACATAATCTAAATTTCCCCTATTTCAGTTTGAACTCCTTGCTCCTTGTCTTATCATTAAAGTTGCTGATAAAATGCTCCTTTCTGGTTCTCTTTTAGGCCCCCTTAGGGTACTGGAGAGTTCCATGAGGTCTCACCACCTTCTCTTCTCCAGGCTGAATACCCCTTTCTTTCTCAGCTTATCTTCACAGGAGAAGTGCTCCAGTCCTACAGGATTTTCGGGTTGCTAGGACTACAGACTGACTCACACCTCATTCAATCAGGTGTTGCAAATCCTCAAAGATGGCAATTTCATAGTTTTGCGGAGCACCTGTTGTAGTGTCCTCATGTCCTTTTGACTCTATTCTGTTACGGATGAACAGGTCAAATATCCTCTTTCCTTCTTCACAGATTAAGTTCCAGACCTCATTCAATCATCAGTCTCCTGGGGACTCTTGCCCAGAAGTTAGAAGTTTTCTTTACGAGCAGTACTCAGTGCAGTACCCCAGCTGAAGCCAGGCCAGTGCTGTGTAGGATGAAGAGATAATCCTGCCAGTGCTGCCGACTAATTTTCTATTTTTTCACCTTAGTGTGATGTTTCTCTTTTTTTTGCAGTAGCATGATGTTGTTGACTCATATTCAGCTTGTGATCCATAGTAACTGCCAGCTCCTTTTTTTCAGAATTGATTAGTCATCTGCCATCCAGCACCTGTGCAGCTGACAGTCTAGCTACAGTAAATTCTGCACGTCTCCTTTGAATATTATATTTCTGTTGGACTGTGCCTCTGATTTATCATGATCATTTTGAGTTCTATATCAGTCTTACAGTATGTTCCCATGTCTGCAAATGTGATAAGCCTGGAGCAATCATGACAATTCTTTGTTGAAATGGACTCTGGGTATAACTTGTGGGACTATACGTCATACATAGCTCCATCCTCATAAAAGCTGCATGTAACTCCCTGGGTATGGTTTGCCATCCCATGCCACACCCTTGGATAGCAACTTCATGTAGTTCATATGTATCTAGGTTAAGTGTGATAATGCCATGTCCCACAAACTGAAAAAAGTACCAACATCATAGGAGCTGTTATTGTCCACTCACAGTCATTGGTGTTTGACTGAAGAAACAAATCCACCTGCATATAGTTATTCCCTGCTAAGAATGGCAAATAATTTTAGATTGTAGAAGAATTCAGGACTGAGCTACCAAGACATAATGATTCTTTCTTTCTATTAGAAAGAACCATGAAAATAAGATATCTTTAAAATTACCACTCATTCTTAACACATGCTGAATCAACTTTCATCACTTAACCTTCACTGCCCTAATGCAAAATACGATTGAGGAGTGGTAGAACCGAGAAGAGTGGGTAAGGAAATTTTGGTTTTCCAATAGGAATTCTTCTGCTTTGTGTATCATTACAACGTACAGTTAGGGAAGAATAACATGAAGAAGAAAAAAAACAGGTGGGACAACAAAAGTTTTTGTGAAACAGATCCATGGTGCTATGTATGGAGAGGTTACAGGGCCGGGATGAAAAGCAGGACGGGGTTTTAAATGAACGGATCATACTTTTTTTGGAAAAAGCACAGCTACAGTGTAATGAACCAAGGTACCACTGGATTATACCTGTTTTACAGAGAGAAGAATGTGATGCCATGACTTGTCCCATTGAAGCTGGCAGGAGTGTGGTAGGGGTGCCAGCATTCCCAAGGTTTCCATGACAAATCCCCTGTTCTCTTCACAAAGCCCTGCACTGCTGAGTCTATGTGTTTTCTCACTCTGCAATGGCCGTGTAACACTTTGTGGTCAGCTCTTAGCACTTCAAAAGGCCAGCTGCTCCCTCAGATAATCAACCAGCTTTTTATCTATAAATAGAGTGTAGCCACAGTCCAGGGGAGATTCTGAGCTGGAATATATGTAAATATATTTGACAGGTTTTCTGAGCCTCACTCTTGGGGGTCAACATAAATTTTCAGATAGGATAAAAGTCAGCAGCACATCCAAATATTCTTAAACCATCTTATGACACTGAAGGTTGTTCTACTTTATATATGCTTTCACTCATTAATGGGCTAGTACACATCAAATCCTTATTTTCAAAAATAGAAAATATGGACAGTTTCCTTCTTGGCACAAAACTCAGGACCTTTAGTGGACATATATGCCTTTTGTATCCTTTTGTGCATTATATCTGTTCTCCATACACTTACATAATCCCCTCTTGAAGCTCAATGAGAATGATGTGCAGTGATAGTTTTGCTTCCATGTCTTCCAGGCTTGAGTTTCGTGTGGTAGTGTGAGAAGAGACACAGCAGATGGCAGTGCATCACATCAGTTATCTCTGCTGCGCGCTCCGGCTCCCAGCGGTGCCTGCCCAGAGCTGGCAGGGTTACGCGGGAGGGCACCCCCCACTCCCTGGCTCCATGGGGAGGAAAGGAAGACACCTCTGTCAACCAGTGCACTCTGAGGCGCCACTTTTGCTCCTTGGATCAAGACCGCTGAAACAGCAAAAAATCTGCCCCCAGTTTTAAGCAGCTTTATCACTGGCAGGAGACTCCCAAGATCTCCTACGTACAGACAGATTGCAGATTTCAGCAGAAGCCAGTCCCAGGGTATTTCTGTTTTCACCCATGTTTTTATCTTCCACGTGTGATTCATGTTCTTAACTGCTTTGCTGCCTCAAAATCTAGTCAATTTGCATGTCAAATTAATTTATTTCCATTTATGCTCATAGTTCTGTTTTTAGGTGACTGTTAGAGTGCTCATTTTTTGTGCTTTGTGGTCTTTGAACTAATATCTGACAGAGAAATAATTATGATATTAAGCAAAAATTCCCTTACCAGGTCATGATTCCCTTACCATGTTTCATCAATTTGATCTGGGGCAAGGGACCATCTGAAATAGGAGAAAAGGGAAGATGGAAGGCAAAGGGAGAGAATAGGATTTTCTTGAATGCTAACACAGGACTGCTTTGATAACAATGACTGAGAAAACAAGGAAGAAAGTCTGAAAATTAGAGAGTTTTAAGTACAAAATATTAGTTTTAACCAAAACATTTAATTATGGAGCTTTTAGGGAGAGCTCAGTGGAGTGCCACTAAGATGATGGAGGAGTAGGATCACCTCTCCTGTGAGAAGAGTCTGAGAGAGCTGGGACAGTTCAACCTGGAGAGCACTCAAGGAAATACTACCAATGAATACAAATTCCTAAAGGGAGGGTACCGAGAGGATGGAGCCAGGCTCTTTTCAGTGGTGCCCAGAGGAAGTGGGCCAGGCAATGGGCACAAACTGAAATACGGAGGATGTCCTCAGAACACCATGAAACAATTTTTCAGTGTGAGGGTGACGGAGCACTGGTACAAGTTGAGGAGTCTCCATCCCCAGAGAGCTTCAAAAGGTGTCTGGACACAGTCCTGGGTAACCAGCTCTAGGTGGCCCTGCTCGAGCTGGGTGGTTGGACCAGATGACTTCCAGGGGTCCCTTCTAACTCAACTGTTTTGTGGTGCTGTGAAGCCAAAGAGGTGCCAACACCTGAACTGTACTCCTGTACAATTCAGGTACTTTCCAATGTCTCACTGAATACTGCTTGGAACATTATTAGATAAAAAGAATGCCTGAAGTTGCAATTGGAAAACTAGTCTTAGACAACGCCCAAACATCGTTTCAATATTCAAATTCCTGAGGATTTCCTGGATCTGCTAAGTGCTACTTTCCAAAGTACCTCAGCAAATATGCCATGTGTTATTTTTTTCAGAATGACATATTTGAAATGGATCATGAAGTGACAGAAATGCTGGGATAGTACAAGAAATTGTCTCTTCTGTTAATTACCAATTTTGGACCTGGGCAAGTAGCAGGTAACATCATCCTTGCATCACCTGGACTTCAAATGAAGGAATGACCTTGTTATCTCTATTTTGATTGAATATTCTCCTTCTTCAAGAAAGAGAGAGACTTTTTGGTAATATGGCAGTTCTAATTACAAAAAATGGAAAATTCTAAAATATGAAAAAAAACCTAATTACCAAATGTGTGAAAAATAAAATTTCAATAAACTGAGATGCTGACAGAATCTATTTAAGAAAATAAAAGTGTCTGCAAGTGTCTTATTAACCTTCTTGAAAGAGTAATTTTTTTTCAAGCAAAGACATGATCAACATGTAAAAACTTGTGTTTGGAACCACCTAGTAACAGCAATAGTTTTTGTTGGCTCTCTTATTCAGCATGGACTGTTTGCCCTCTATCCTGAATAAATTTGGACAAGAAGGTGTAGAAAATTATTTTGGTTCTTTCTACTAAAAGACAAGAAGATTCATTTAGGATCTGTTTCTTAAAGCATATGTTCTCTTTCAGGAATGACTAAATAGGAGAAAAGTCTGTTTTCAAATAGGTCTCTGCAGGGAGCATTGATTGGGAATTAGGTCAGGAATTGCTCCAGAGAGAGGTACATGCATCAAAGGTGCATGCACCTGTGCTCCTCAAGGTGTTGTTGAGACAACATTCCTGGGGGACAAATGTCCATGTCATGACCATCCACTTAAAGAGAGGCTCTGGCTTTCATCTCAAAAAGGCCAAAAGACTAATGAGCAAAAATTCTTCTTTTTTTTTTTTTTTTTTCCTAGATGTCTTTCCTCCAGAAGAGGCTTGGATGCTTGGAAATGTCAAAAGCACTGTGGGGACACTTGCACATCTGTGAACTGGTGAAGCAGCTCATCAGTCAGAGTAGCTGATTTGGGAAACAAGGATACTGCAGCTAATGCCTGCTTCAAATTCTCTTTAGAGAGTTAGCTTAGGATTTTGTAATGTACAGCATTAGCATTTCAGAGACCCTCATCTTTTTTTAGAAACTAAGGGCAAATTTTGACAGTAATCTTTCTACTGCTTGTCTCAGAAGAAAAGCAGCTAAAGAAAACAGCTAACTTTCAGTAGACCTCATATCACCAATAGTCACCACCCTTGTGAATATTCCAGAACAGATGATCACTAGTTCATCTTTCTGAAGAAACAAAACAGTATCAGTGCGAGATCTCTGCAAAGTCACAAGATTATCCCACTTAGAATTTCAACGAGGCTGGACTTTGCCTGACATGGTTTAATGCCCCTGACACCCCTCCTGCAAGTTTTGAAACAGGGTGTACTTCCTTTGCCACTAAGATAGGCTGCTTTCTTAGGCTCCTTTGGAAACAGGGTAACCAGAAGAAAAGACCTGGACTGATAGTGCCACAAAACAGGATATCTTATAGTGAGAGAAACTGAACTCCTGAGGGCCTGAAACCCTGCAATATAGCTAAGGAACAGTACCTAATGCAAATTTTTCTCCCACTTAGCTGAGCTGCTACATTTTCTTTCCTGCCCTGTTTCTCTTCTGATTCATTTTGCTTTGACTGTGTTGCTCTTTGAACTCCAGGCCAGATAAATCCTTTCCGAATCTCATCTTTCCACTGCAGCCATCACAGAAAGCTGTGATTTTTCCTTCCAAACTGAGCCAGAGTATGTGAAATTTCCCTGGTTTTCTTGGAGCATGCTGCTATTGGTTGATGTTTGTCTACTAATGGTAGACACTAATTCTCCTGGGCTCCGGGCGCTGGTTAATTATGATAACAAATAGTCATTCTGGAGACAAGCAAATAAACAGGGAAAGTAAAGCTCCCACCTCTGCTGATTTACTGTTAACCCAGAAGAGTAGATCTGCTAGCCTACTTATGTTACCTCTCCAAGAAAGTCTTGCCTGGTTCTACCACACAGACCATGAATAGGTTTCAAAAAGTAAAGGAGGGGTAATTTTGCACCAAAAGGGACCTGAATTGGCAGGTTTGACCCACTGTTCATTACAATTCCTTCTTACACTGACCTATTTGCAAGCACTGCACCTTTTTTATTTCCTTTTTTTTCCCTTTATTTTTTAGTTTTTACCCTGCTTTTGTTTTTGGCTGAGTTTTGAGGGTCCACTCACAGGAGAAGATGAGTGTAAACTATTCACCGGTTTATAGATCAGATTTTCCTTTATTCTTTAGTCTAAGTAACTACAACTTTAAATCACTGTTATAGTAGTGTATGTTTGGAGTTTTTCAATCTTGACTGTATCTTTCTTGAGCAAGGGCATCCAAAACTGAACAGATGTTTCTCCCACCATCAAATTCGTTCATAACAGGCATTCAGAGAGTATTGCTGAAATATTCATGAGCCTTAAGAGATAACAATGCATGAATACTAATGAATAGTAAGTTGTATGGTGCTTTAAACAATGACACAATAAAGCAAATCCAAACTAAACCAGCACACAATTAAATGTTTCCTTAGCTGCATAGTCTTAGGTGAAGATTTCACATGTAATTTTTCCTCTAATATGCACGATAAACAGAAAAAGGCACTGCAGGAAAGAGCATTTCAGTTTACAAAGCCACTTTGCCAATATATTTAATCTGTCTTGAATCAAGGAGTCCATGAGAGAAGGTTTACTAGCCTCATCATTATGGCTACTCCTAAGTGGACATCTGTGGAATGTATTTTGGGCTATTTGGAAATTTTTCAGTTTATTTTTTTTAATTGTACTTGAAGATGGTGCAACAACTTATCCTGCATGCATACAATCACCACCAGCTAAGTCTGGAAGCTGTTGTTTTGACAGGGATATTTCTAATATTAATTGCCATTTTTCAGTCTTGCACATTTTTATTAAAACCAGAACTTTTTATGACATTTCCCCCTTGGTAATTTTATGTCAAACAATGAATATTTTTACCACCTCAACTGGCAAGCTGTTGAACATGAAAACAGACAGCAAATACTTTCACAATTTAGAAACAGTAGGTTTGTGGCAGGCTCAGGTTTTCCAGTTTTTGAAACTGGCCATTGCTATGTAACTAAAATCACTTCAGATTTGTAGTCCATCCTCACTGGACACCTCCAGAAGTGGAGTGTAGTGCCATGAGTGTGGGGGTGAGGGGTTTGACAGCCCAACTCACTGGCCACCGGCACTTTGGGGTCTCTTAGACTTGTGCCTTTGCCCCGATGGAGGACAATCTGGCACTACTGTAACACAGAGTAGTGCCACCAGTAAGGATGTTGCTGTCTTCTACTTTCAGGTCTTTCTGGTGCCATTTCACTTTCAGTTGAGAATGGCTGCATTATGCAAATGCTGTGTTTTCAGCCCCAGGTGTTCTGCATTCCCCTATGCTGACAGGAGCTGCTTTAGCTCAGTGCGCCGAGATGAGAATATCCCCTCAAATAATCTACAACTTGTTCCATTTTACACAGTTTTTAAATTACAAATTACATTATTCCATCTCCCTGCTGCCAGTGTTTAAGGCCTCATTACCATGGAATTTCAGATGAAATAGAAATAATGATACTGAGAGACATATACCAACAACCCTGGTGACTGATGAGTTCCAGTGTTTATCAAAACAACCCCTCTCACAAACGTGATCAAATGCTGAAAACGTTGGCATTTCACATGCATGTGTCACCAGGAGGTGAGAAATCTTAAATGTTTTTTTAGGGAGGGCTCAGGTAGTGAAAATATCATAAATGATAAAATCTGTGATTGATAGCACAATGAACGATGACTTGTCATGTTTTCATCAGGGAAATCACATAAGCTCATGTAAGGAAAGACATAGTGCAAAAAGCAAATGGAATGTAATTATAAAAGGAGAGGTTGGCTGTCATTCCGGTAATAGTGCTTGTTATCAATCTGTTTAATTGTCACATGAGATTGCTGGTGGGAGAGCCCATACACCTGACAAGAAGAGTGGTAGATCTTCCACAGGCTATTTTAGCCCCTGGTGATTCTCTGTGCTTCACTGTCAAAAAGGACAAATCTTTCAGGGGTGGCAACCAGCCTTAGTGGCAACTTGGAGAGAAGAGATGATGGAATTGTGAACATAATTTAAGTACAATCTATTTGGGTTTATTTTTTGTCCTTTGTGTTAATTTCTTAGAATTTGGACAAAATAACAAGTGTTTCCATTGGTACCCATGTTTATTGAAACACTGACTTTTGTCATCAGATATTCATCATTCACTGGAGTATTAGAAAGGAAGAATTATTCTGACTGAATCAAAATAATAGTAATTACTTTCAAATATTTCTTTACTTCCACATATACATCCAAAGGAATTCATAATATGTTGTTTACTATCTTTACATCTATACCAGCATTCACTTAAATACTTGTAAGACTGTATTTGTTACTGTGCAAATAATTTTGTATATAACATAGAGAATCTTATAACTATAGAGAATCTTATTTACCAGGACAGCCTTCAAAAGCTTCACAGAAACACGTTTGGAGTTGTATATTTCACAAATCAGACTGCAGTAAACCATAATAGAAGCCTTAATAAGGCTTGAACTTTGTTCTTACCCTGTGTTTCCAAGATTTTTATGTCTCTCAATTTATGACAACTTCCACATTTCATAGCCTTTTCCTCAATATTTCATGGCTTCCCTTCTACATTTTAATAGATGTGTCTTCTAGAAGTGAAATTTATTGAAAGAATTTGATTTCATTTTTCCTGTGGCTCTGAAGTGTCTAGGTGTGTTTTTCATTTCTGTCACCTGTCCTGATGAAATGTATAATCTGCTTGAACCATATGTAGCTGTCTGGGATACCTCCGAAGGTGGAGAGGAAAGGAAAATGCAGATAAAAAAACCCAAAACCTTTAAAAAGTTATTTTGTCTTTAAAAATCTGCAGTCTCTTTCTTCTCAGGATGAACATTAGCCCTTAGAATTATATTTTCATTTATAAATGTAGAACTAGGCAGGACCTAATTTTTTTGCAGTGTGCGGTTCATAGATTTTCACTCAAAATGTTACTTGAAAAAAAGAGCAAGAGCTGCCTCTTCAGAAAAACACATGTTCCTGAGTTAAGGAGTTGAGGGGCTGGAGAATGTATCATATTCTCTTCAAGGTAGTTAACACAGTTGCTTGGCTTTGCTGTTGGTTCTCCCAAAAAATGCAAGCTACTGGCCTCACTGACTTTCATTTTGAGGACAGAAGTGGTGGTTATTTTATCTGAGATATTAGCAGTCATTTTCTAGTGTCTGAGAGGTGGTCAGGAAATTGCACATAGACTGTGTGGCTTCAGCCTCCTCAGCTCACCCTGCTCACCTAGTGCCCTGAACTGGGAGTATGGCTGGGATGTGCCACAGCTTCTTCTAATCCAGGTGTCCAAGTTCCTGCTGTGGTAGCAGTTTAGGGTGAGAGCAAATGAGGAAAAAAGATTGATCTCTGCCTGGATCATTCCTATTCCTATGATCATCATGTGGTTAAGATGTGCATCTCAGTCTGGACCCTTCTCCAGCCTGCAGGTTTTGATGCAGCATCAGAGGGAATGTCTTTCTAGAGAGCTGGCTGGGCTGCACTCAGCTTCCTTGAATATATACAAGTTAACATCTGGTGTAGGGTTGTTATGGAACCCCATTTATTCGTCTGTCTTTGAATATTGGTCTGTCTACACATATATATTTTGAAGTCTGCAGGCAGGGTGGGAGCTGGTTAATAACCCCTGGGATATCAGTAGAATAGGAGGGGCTCCACAGCAGATTGCCCCAGCAGCCTGGTTTTGGCAGAGGGAGAAGCTTTGGTTAGATGAGAGAACTGCAGGGTGGCCATGCATGGTGATCTAACAGGGCTGATATGACTAGAACTGTCAGAATATTATTATTTTTGCCAGTGGTGTAGTGATATGTTTCAAGATTATAAAATACAAAAACATTGCCTTATTTCCTTTCAGTTGCACTTGGAGAACAGCATATAACCCAGACATGCAGCAGATAACCCCACCAGACAGCAAGTAAGAGAAATATACAAATGCTGTGCTACTTTACACAGAATTAGGTTAACACTGTTTACATGTACATGACCTGGCTGCTCCACTGACCCTATTATGTAGGAGCTGGCAGCTGAGAGGGAGTGAAGAGCAGACCGGTTAAATGCTGCTGGAAGCTTTAGCAGCATAAAACAAGTGTCTCCACCCTGTGCAGGTTGTCAGGGTCCTTTATAGGTACCTTGAGAGAGTTGCTCAATTGCCTAAAGAAGATGTTTGACATCCAGAGCTTGGATTTGCCCCCTTGTGTCCTTACTCTTGCTTTTGACAACAGTCAGAGCCTGAGCCCAAGCTGTGCATTTGGGCCATATGACTATAGAGAACACCAAAGCTATGGAAGATTAACTAAACTCTGGTGATGCTGCACCTGAGTGCTGTGGTGATTTCCAAGCGGAGCTGGGCAGGGGGGACAACCCAGCTCTGCTGTGACCCATGGAGAGGATCCTACATCCAGATGCACCATAAATCCTCTACAAATATGTGGGGAAGAGGGGGAGGGAAAAGTACCTTTTCTCTCATGCTAACATTAGAGGAACAACAGAAGAGTTTAATGCTAATAAGTTCTATGAAAACAGTGAAAAGAGCTAATGATGCTTGCAACGAATATATGTACTTTCCCAGGCAATAGATACAGCTCAGGTAAAACCAGAAATGTTTTAAAGTGACCATCATGTCCATTTTAGGGAATAATATATCATCTATCCTCTTACATGAGCAAAAATGTTTATTCAATATTGTTATACTGAATAACTCTGAACTTTATTACTTTCTTCTCTAGCTGAAAAAAGCAGTTTTGTGGAAATAACGTGAACTATATATTTATTACCTTTTAAATCCATAATCAAATTAAATATATCAGAAAGAATTAGACTGCTCACTCTGTTAGCCTCATTGTAGCCTTGAAATATGCTCCAGATGTTGAGCACACTGACTTAATATTTAGTTTAAAATTAACATTTTTATACTTTAAGCTTGTTGAATATCATCTTAGTGAATAAGCGAAAATGAGATATTTTTCTTTCCATCAAGCCAGCAGTTCAATTATTTCTTTCAGATTAGATACAAATATTTCTTGTGAGATTTTATAAATTATTACTTTTAACTTTCAAAAAAATTTTAATAATAATTTTTTCATGACAGACAGTACAAAACTGCCTTTTGGATTCATGTCACAGTGTGAGCTGCACTGGGTTGCTTACAGGGGAAGCAGGAGCTGGGTTTGCTCAAAACATTTCTAAAATTTTGGGGACTAAAATGTTTGATTTTTTTTCTTTTTGAAAGATGTCTAGAAATTTGTTTAGCTGAATTAGAAATTCAGAGTAGGCAATCTCTCCCTTCCCACAGTAAACATTTATATTAGCATTAATTAGATAGATTTATGCATCTATTGATAGGGAAAAAGCAAACACACCATAGAGAAGTTAACAATGACATGAATGATTAATATCCTTCAAGTAGAAATTTTATGCGAAGACGTGGGGGGATAGATAATTTAGCTGCTGTGCTTGCCCTTGGTTTCTGGCAAACTTAGTGTCTTTCAAAGATTGTTACTAGAAAGTTTATCTGATTAGTTGTTGGAAGCAAAAGAAATGTGTAAGTCTCTCTTCTCTTTGTTGAAGATAAACTGCTTTCAGTCTACCTGGACCTTTCCTTGTGTGGCATGTGAGCTGTAACTCTTTCTTTATTTCAGTGATCATATTTCTGAAGGACTGGATGTTGACCAACATGGCCTGAAAATACTAATTTGATTAGGTGTGTAATAGGACGAGGGGGGATGGCTTTAAACTGAAAGAGGATAGGTTTAGATTAGATATTAGAAGGAAATTCTGTATTGTGAGACACTGGAACAAGTTGCCCAGAGAAGTTTTGGATGCCCCACTACTGGTAGTGTTCAAGGCCAGGTTGAATGGGGCTTTGAACAACCTGGTCTAGTGGATGCCATCTCTGCCCATTGCAGAGGGTTGGAATTAGATGACCTTTAAGGTCCCTTCTAACCCAAACCATTTTATGATTCAGTGAATTGAATTTAGTTACTGCCAATTCAATGAAGAATAGGATAATAAAGATAAACCCATGCCTTAAAAACACTTTCTCCCACCCCTCCCTTCTTCATGGGCCTAATTTTAATCCTAATTTCTCTACTTCCTTCCCCCCAGTAGTGGCAGGGTATGGGAATGGGGATTGTGGTCTGTTCATCACACACTCTCTGCTGCTCCTTCCTGTTCAGGGACAGGACTACTCACACTCTTCTGCTCCAGTGTGGGGTCCCTCCCATGGGAGACATTCCTTCATGGACTTCTCCAACCTGTGTCCTTCCCACAGGCTGCAGATCTAAACAAACTGCTCCAGCGTGGGTCCCTGCCATGGGGTGCAGTCCTACAGGAACAGGCTGCTCCAGCGTGGGTCCCCTGTGGAGTCACAAGTCCTGCCAGTAAACCTCCTCCAGCATGGGCTTCTCTCTCCTGGTGGTCACAACCTCCTTTTGGGTGCATCCACCAGGAGAGCATGGGGTCCTCCAGAGGCTTCAGGGGAGTGTCTGCTCTGGCACCTGGGGCACCTCCTTCCTTTCCTCTTCACTGATCCTGGTGTTCGCAGTGTTGTTTGTCTCATGTATTCTCACTCCTCTCTTCTGACAGCTGCTGATGTTGTGCAGGGTTTAATTTCCCCCTTCTTAAATCTGTTATCTCGGAAGCACTACCACAGTCACCGACGGGCCCTGCCTTGGCCAGCAGCAGGTCAGCCTTGGAGTTGACTGGCACTGACTCTGTTGGACACAGGGGAAGCTTCCAGCAGCTTCTTAGGGAATCCACTCCTGTACCCCCCTCCCCCAGAATCTTGACATGCAAACTCAATACAAATGCTATCAAGGAGAAAATCCAGTTCTCTTAATTAACAAATAGTGAACCTGGGTCCATAGCAAAGCCTATGACATTGCTACAAGATGTGAAATGTTTTCCCTGGCACACAGTGGTCATTTGTACCTGCTTCCACTGTGGCTCCTATTTTCACTTCAGAGCAGTAATTAAGGATGGAAGACAGCAATAACAAGGAAGGTTTCACAGAGTTATATTCTGTGTCAGCATGCAAAAAGAACAAACGGAGCCAGATTAGAGACTCTTGTTCATATTGCATTTGTCCTAATTTTTGCTGTTTGACAGGAGCAATTATAGAGTATTATGAGGCCAGCTAAAAGCTGGAATTGTTTTTCTGGGTAGAGTATGGCAAAGAAAAATATATTGTTAAAGGTAGCAATGTAGCAATGTTCACTTAGTCAAATACCGTGGAGGCATTGCTCCAATTTACTGTGATTCCTGCCTGACCCATCTCAGCTGTCTTGGTTGTCTTTCATCATTCAAAAATGTCATGTGTGTGTTGAGTTATATGCCTTTATCTGTGTACAAGTAACAAGCAGTGCAAACTTTTTACATGTACATTAAAAACACAAGGTTAAAAGCAGTTTTAAATAACAGAACCTTGATTTTTTTTTTTTTTGAGGGAGGAAGGGTAAAATAAAATATAAATCATTCTTCAAGGTAATTTCAGAGCACATTGAAAATAATCATTTTAGTAATATTTTCATCTTCTGATTGGTGTTCCACTGTGTGTGCATGGGAGTGCCAGCAGAATCTGCACATTTTAATGTGACTCAAGAAAAAGGGTTGCAGGTTACAATTTTGTAACCTGCATCTCAAAGTACCAAATTACTCATTTTGCTAGCATGTTATAAACTGCAGCTTCTCCTCAGACAAGGGCTGCAGTCAGGTTAGGATCTTGGATTGGTGTGCCTTTGCCACGCTGTTGTGTCTTACCCACCCAAACCTTGGACCTGTGGCTCTTCTCAGTCTCCACCCTAAAAAACCTTTGCAGAGGTTTTGTTTCTTATCCTGTGATAAAGCATGAGCCTTTGTGGGAGGACTGAATATATCTGTCAAGCTTGAATGGGAGGATTGGCAGGACAGGAGGTACCACAGCTTTTTTGTCCTCTGTTCCACCTCTACCTACTGGAAGCACTTTGGAGCAGCTTGGGGCTGCTCCGTGTATGCATGGATATGGCCCTAAGAGAAAAAAAAGGGCTGGCTTTACACCTGTACACCTTCCTCTTACTCCTTGAAATCTGGGCTATGGCTACCCAGAATGGGGAATGTGATCCCAATCTTTTTTCACCCAAATGAAAGGACTGCCAGTGGCTTCAAGAGCAGATCCCAACAACCTTCTGCAGCAGCATGGTGTTGGTTCAGGGTGTGTGATTTTCTCAGTGCTCTTGGACAGTGCTGCTGTTACACAACTGGAATAATCTCTCTGTATTAACTAAGTTCTTGGTACAAGTGCTTTTAATTTTTGGAAGATGTGGAAGTGTTTTGATTTTGGCCTGGAATTACTACTTTTGTCATCCTGTATGTCCTGTAATGTGATTAAACGCTTGCCTACTTGTGCTGTCATAACTTTTAGCTGCTGTCACAACTTATTGTTATGCTGTCATAGCTATTACAAAAGTGCCATCTGTATTTAACAGCTGTGAGAAGTGTGCCTTAGTAATTCTTATAGAGCAAACTGCTGTTGTTTTGACCAGATGTTCATTTTCTTGAAATATATCAACTAAGCGCAATATCTTATAAAAATGACTTGAGGACACTGTGAGATTAGTAAAACTGATGGCAACATCCTATTTCTCAAGCATGTTTTAAAAAATCCTTCTTTCATTTACATTATTATACTCTGCTATCACCAGTGCTATCATATATGTGCAGAATGAGACAGGTGCTTCAGTTTCTTCATTAAAAACAACCTGGTCTCTTCAACCTTTCTGTCTCCCTGACTCTTCTCCACAAGGGCCCACCAGACAAACCTGTCTGCAGTGGCAGGAGTATTAAAACAAACCTGGACAAGTCAGTGGTTTCGTTCTCTTAGGCATCAAAACTCCAGAAATTTATTCAAGGTCCAGTTTACAAAGGTAGTTAGGTGCCTAGAAATGCAAAAAGGTCTGGGTAGGATTTGCTAAATCCTAAACGGATTATGTACTTAACTCCTATTGACCTCCTTTCAAATGACTGTGATTCTTTTGTCTGCAAAACAAACTGAAAAACCTGAAACAATCTGACTCTGAAAACTGAACAGTTGCTGATTTTGGTCAAGACAGAACTAACACATGAAAACCCCACCCATGAAATGCAAACACTTTTGTATGTTATGTTACAGAAGGCAGGAGTCGCAAAAGGAAGTGAAGAATAAAGAGACTCTTCATTCCAGTTCTCCCTCCTGCTTTCCCCTCTCTCATCCATGTCACTACCAGTTACACACACAAGACACCAGCAGGGAAATGTTGAGTTTCTTTCCAGAGGCCTATTCCTTGTCTGCACTGGGTGGGAAAGCCACACCCTTCCTTATCCTTCTCAGCCACTAGCATGGAGGTGGGTCTCAGACAGGCTGGGTCATAGAACAATTCCAACTCAAAAATTTCAATAAACAAGAGGTGGTATTGCACTTGACACCTATCTTGACACCTATCACTTGTTTACATTTATTTATTTTAAATTTGAGGTAGCCAAGGCAAGGTGACATGAATTCAGCTTGTGGGATGCCTTTCCACTCCATCCTTTTCACAGACAGTAGTGTCTACATTAAAAAATTCCATAAAAAGAACATCTATCTATTAAGCAGATGGGAGAGTGAATCACAAAAAATGGCAGGGAAGGGTGAGACATACTTGCTGTGTTTCTATTCTTGAGACCTTCCTTGAGATGAAGGTAGTGTGTGAGGAGGAAAACAAATCTCCTGGGACAGCTGGAGCCTTTATGGAGTACCTCGCCTTAGCCTTTATCTGCTTACCCCCTGTGGTGCAGAGCTTGTTCTGGGTGGGAGAGAAACAAAGCACACAGGAAAACAGGCACGAAAGAAGGCATTTTAAAAATTGTCTAGTGCACTCAATTCTTTCAGGCTGAGGGCAGAACACTCTGGTGAGAAATGCGAAGCTCACTGAGAAAGTGCCAGAAGCCCGAGGTTTGCTCCTACCTAATTGGCTTGTTAAGCTGTTAAAACTGAAAGCACCAAATCCTGTATTTTTGTTTGGCATTCACAGATGTGAAAAGAAACATGCACGCCTAAGATCTGATACAAAACTGGCTTTACTATGTTTCACCTCCTGTGTGATAATGTCTTAATTCACTTTATTTTGCGCTTGTGCAGCACTCAGTGCAGTGGGGTCTCGCGTTGTGCCTGGGGTTTCTGGTAATGAGCACCATCACCACCACACACATGAAACATCTAAAACACTATGCAGTGTGTCTGCTTAGCTTTTCTCTTTGGAAAGTAATGTTGTTGTCATTACCACATCATTTCTTTGTCCCGTTTACCAGCTGTTATTTTTTAGATTTTGATAGTACTGACAATGATCCATGCACAATAGGTCTAAGCAATTTAAAGGAGAGAGATAATCCATTATCAGTAAGTACCGACACAACATATTGACATAATGCCTTTGCCTCATTCTCTCTTTGCCTGCCACCTAAAATTGTGCAAAATCTTGCAATCACAAAACACCTTCCACCTGCAAAAATGCCAGATGAACATAGAAGTAAGTCTTCATCAGAGTTATAACCATCCCACAACTCCAAATCACTCTCCTCAGGTCTCCTGTGTATTTGCAGAAATGCCTATTTCTGAATTATGAACAAAGCAGTATAATTTTTCTCTTTTAGTTTAGTTGTCATTCATGTGTGTTTGGCTGCTATAGATCATGTGCTATAGACACCATGTCTCTAATTGAACCCTCTCAGAGGATGAAATCAGTTAAGAGCAGCAGGATTTTATGTTAAAGCTAAAATCCAGTTGCTCGAATTAAAGCGACTTTCTTTGTTTTCCAGGAATTTTGATAGGAGTATGCTTATTTTCCATACTTGAATCTCTCACTGACTGAAAACTGCTTCGTGAGCCACTTATGGTGTTTTGAATCAGAACAGTTATGTGTTGTCTGTGTAGTTCCACAATCTCAATTTTTTCACGGATTTTGTGCCTTAACAACCACCATTCCCCCTCATGTTAAGGAAAGAATGCCTAATTCCATAATAAGAAGCGAGACATTCAGCGTGCTGTTGTGCACAGTATGGGGTCTCTGAGAATGTTCAAAGAGACAAAAAATGAGAGAAAATATAGAGCTGGAAAATATTTTTGAGGTGTTACATTTTTTAAATTTTTTTTTTTAAATTTCAGAAGCACTTACATCTTATGGACTTGTCAAATGACTTATCATCCTTTTTTGAGGCTGTCCCTGATGCTCCTCTTCAGCATCTGATTTTTATGAGTCTTATTCCTGGTTTCTAGGTCACTGAGCCCAGAGGCAGCTCACGATTGGTTGTTGCCTCAGATGCATGCAGAGTGGGGGATATTTTCCTCTTTATCTATTAATGTGCAAACAAGTGATAAAGAAAATCTGTAGCCTTCTTTTTTTATAAGTATATTTAATGTGTGAAGGCAGTTAGACATGAATACAGAACAGGAAATAAGATCAAGCCAAGCCAGAGAGGAATCAATAAGTGATACTGTTTTATAAGAAAAGTATTTGATTATTCTTTGCAGTGATTTGCCGGAGAGGCAGATTTCTTGTTTTCTTGGTAGGAACTGAATGAACAAGTACAGAACAGCAGTAGATTTCTGACATACATGTTTAAGAATTAGTAGTATATCTTGCTGTCAAATATTACATTGTTTCAAGCCCCAAACAAAGGCTCAGGAGCCTAATGATTTCCAATTTAATGAATGAGAATTTGACTACAGCCTAATGTCTTGGGGAGGTTGCTAGATCTATGGGGACTAAGTAGTTAGAAAGGTCAGTAAAGGTAAGTGCTAAAACATTTAAGTTCATTAAGCTTGAATTGACCCTGCAATGTGTGCTTGCAGCCTAGAAAGCCAACTGTATCCTGGGCTGTATCAAGAGAAGCGTGGCCAGCAGGGAGAGGGACATGATCCTCCTCCTCTACTCTGCCCTCATGTTACTCCATCTGGAGTACTCCGTCCGCCTCTGGGGTCCCCAACACAGGAAGGACATGGACCTGGTAAAGTGATTCCAGAGGAGGATAGCAAGATGGTCAGAGGGCTGAAGCACCTCTCCTATGAAGACAGACTGGGAGAGCTGGGGCTGTTCATCCCGGACAAGAGAGAAGGCTCTGGGGAGACCTTGGACCACGTTTTGGAACCTATGGGGAGCCTACAAGAGAGCTGGAGGGGGACTTTTTACAAGGCCATGTGGTGCTAGGACAAGGGGTGATGTCTTTAAGCTTAAACAGGGTAGGATTATGCAGGATATTTGGAAGAAATACTTTATTGTGAGGTGGGTGAGGCACTGGAACAGGCTGCCCAGAGAAGCTGTGGGTGCCCCAGCCCTGGGAGAGTTCAAGGCCAGGTTGGATGGTTCTCTGAGCAACCTGGTCTGGCAGGAAGGTGTCCCTGCCCATGACAAGGGGGTTGGAGCTAGGTAATCTTTAAGGTCTCTTCCAACCCAATCCATTCTATGGTTACCATATATGTTAATGTTTTCTTTCAGCTTCTGCAAGACATGCAGAAGAATTTTGTGCTGGCACAAACTCTCATTTTACAAGTTTCATGAAAGTATAATATACAAGGCACATTTATGGTCAAAAGGAAATTCAATTAAAATGTGTTCAATTCTAGTAATTTGTATTCATACCATAAGGGAAGTTGTAACACAAAGCATATCTGCCAATATTTGTTTGCAAGTAAATGAGAGCTTGTAGGGCCTTTTTCGTCACTCATTTAGTATCTGCTTCTTTCAAGCATTTTGTGACTGAATTTTATGAGCATGAATGATCATAGAAAGCAAGTTTTATGCTCCTGTGATCATAGGGAAAATGTGACTTATGTGACTTGGGGAAAATGAGCTTACTTATTAGATGCAATGTTTCCAAAAACCTAGGGATAAATACATTTCCTTTGAGCTAGAGAGCACAGCAAGACAATGAAGTAGAGATTTCTCCTCTATAGTTCAAGTATTGGGCACTAAATAAACCATTCAAGGTAACAAACACAGTGGAGAAATTTGATATCTATATGGAGAAACTATGAAAAGAGAAATAAAATTTTTTAGGCATGATTCACTGTGGACCTTCCTGAGCTGTGATGTTGAGTTTCTAAATGCTTTACCATTCTAGAATTTAAAGAGAATGATGATGCCTCCTTAAGAGATTTTCCTTAATGCTTATTTGCCTGAGCCAATTGTTTCCACTGTCCTTCCTCCTTGGGCATTTGCCCAGCAATCCATCTGAAGGTCCAGGATATGGAATTTCCCTGGGTGACTAGGGGCTTGGGGTGTTTTGGTTTGAAAAATATGAGGGAAGATCCTTCTCAGGTAACTCAAATGCCTCTCGAGTATGTTCTTATGCGGAAACTGAGGTTATGCAGCTTCATGTTTAAGCCTGTATTGGAAATGTACACAGGATCCCTGCATACAGTCCCAGGAAATTTGGCAGTGGCAGCCAGGACTGCATCTGTTCTTCAGAGTACCTAAGTCATGAAGTTTAACTAATGTAAGAAAATACAAAACTGATTCCTAAATCTTATGCCTCTGCTTATGACTACAGTGAGCCTATTTATCTGCAGACAGGGCATTACTTCCCCAATTTACAGAACTGTACTCAAAATAACCTCTTTCACCCTCGCAGAGAATACCCAGCTCTGTTAAAAGTCAGCTGCTGGATAGTGTGTCTGAAAATCCCTTTAATTAACCAAGCTATGCTGATTGTTGTCACTCTGCTGCTACAAAATGTAACCAACCTTAGTGCCTGACAGGATACAAAACCGCAAAGACATTGGACTTTTTCTGAGACAGAGGCTGGCTGCCTGCCGATGAGAACTGCTACAGATTATTTATTCCCAGAGGAAAGCTGGGCTGACTTGACATGGAAGTCTGGAGTGACTACAGAGCTATATTATTTGGGGCATTAGGGCTTCCTCAGACCTAAATGGATCCAAATGACCGGCTGTCGTCATGGCCATTGTCACATCACAAACGTGGCTCCAGGTTTCCTCAAAGCGTGGGCGAGAGGCTGTGAGGAGGAGGCAGGGAGACTGGCCCTGCTGAGGCTGAGGGGTTTTCTGCTTGTTCACACTGCTTTATTTCTTGTGGAGGAGTGCTGGCCAGAGACAGACCCAGCCAGCTCCCTGGGGCTCAGGCACTGGCAGGAATAAGCAGCCACCTCTTTCACTGCTCCAGCAGCCTGCTCCATGCCCAAACTTGCACCAGCTCTTAGAGGAACATTTCCTCTGCTAGCAGGACTAAATAAACTCACTTCCAGCTTTGGTTTTAGCAAAATCACACCCTTACCTGGAAATCTGCCCTTGGGATCCAGTTGCTGTGATAGTCTGTCAAGCAGCATTTTTCTCAACATGCCTAATCCTCAGGCAGTTGTAGCTGTAACTTATTAACGAGAATTAAGTAAATGGAAAGAAATGAAAAGCATATTCTGGTCAAACTCAAAACGTGCTATGCAGAAACTTTTTGACATTAGTGAAAGTTTCTGCATACTAGGCTAAACACTTTGCACATGACTTTACATGGTAATAAAGCAGAAGTCCACATCTTGAAAACTCCATCAGTTCTTGTTTCCCAGATCTCTTATTTTGTCTGGATTGGACTGGGGAACAATGGAATCATGCAGAAAGAAAACTTTCCATATTGTTGTTCTCAGTAGGCAGCTCCACATGTTTGTTCCCTGCTCATGAATGCATGGGATGTACCCACTTGTTTTAGTATAGCAAGGTACAGGCCAAAGCCTTTATCCCCTCAGCAAATTGATCCTAAGAATATGTGTTCAGCTCACTCAACTTGTTTCTTTTTTTTTTTTTAAGGCAGCTAGGCTGTGGAGACAGACAGAATATAAATTTACTCATGGAAGCATTTCAGATCTTAGCACACATATTTGTGAGCTTGATTTACTAGCATGCATCATGAGAGTTGTGAATATGTTTTAAATAGAGATACAGTCTGTCTCTGAAAGATATGCTTTGTCAATTGTGGCTGAAAACTCTATGTAATTTTAGAATGCTTTCTTTTTTTATTTATTGATATTGCAGTGATATCAGTGCTAACAAATTAGGTAGATGCAGAATTTTCTGAAATATTAACTAAAGCCAAATATACAATAATTGTAAAGAGATACCTGCAAAAATCCTCAAATGTTGTTTTAACTTTATATTCTATTCAGGTGTGGGCACAATGATTAATTGGAATATGTCAGTGCAAATGCAATCAAAGTAAAATACACAGACAGAAAGAGGGTGGCTAAAAAGGGTTTGGCCTTTTTAAACATGGGTTAAACTTTTTTATCTGCACATCAATATTTTGCGCAGCTGTGACTTGTAAAGAGCATGTGCTTGTTTATTAACATTGCTCATAACACAGTATTTAAACATAAGCAGGTTGGTCATTTTGCAGTATCTCTGCTGACAGAGAGTGCGTAAGCAAACCCCAGATGTTTTCATTTAGTACGAGGTGATACTCAGTGGGCACAGAATAGCAAACCACTGCCCATCCCTGACCACACTGCAGCTGTGCGTAGCTGTGATCGTATAAAAATATTCCTGCCATTCAGCACGTGCCAATCTCAAATGCTAACTCAGCTTATTAAGACTTGTTTAAGTGAAAATAGTGCTACAGGCTTGTAAGGATATGGTTTCTCCTGGAGTAGGTTTCAGTTGTTAGCTGAAGACAATCAGAAGTATGTTGCCTATTTCTGGTTCCATCTATTTATAGAAATTCCTTGCAATTATTTTTTGTCCTGTTTCAGAGAGACTATGCTTGAGTAATCAATGGAAATTTAACTACTTTTTCTTAAGACTTTGAACCTCATAAATTAGCCAGTGATTCTGTAGCTCCATGTACTTGGGTGTTGGCTAGTACACAGCATAATGCTGAGACAGGATAACCCATAAATCTCATTGCTGGAGCTTAGATGGGATTCGGATTTTCTGAATGAAATAGCAGCCTTTTTTTTTTGATCACAGTGTTCTTTCAGAAGATGAGTGAGTTTTGGGTTGTGGGACAAAGGGACTGTGAGGCTGATAGAGCACCCAAGCCTCCAAAAACCATCTTCTCAGTTTCAAGTGGTGGGTGAGCTTTGTACTGAAACTAAGATGTAAGTTCAAGACCCTAAGCTGATCCACAGAGATCTCTACTCGCTGCGAGAGTGCACAGCATTTCCTGAACCCCACCAGTGTAATTTCTGACTCTATAAAGCTTGAGAGGGTTCTTCTTTCAACCTTTGCCCTCTGTTTGTAAGAAAGTACAAATTGGAAAGGCTAACCAGCAGGGTAAATTGCATCACTATTTCGATGTGATATGAATAGGAGAGAGAAGGGGTGAAATGTGAGTCAAGGTTCATTGTTTAACTGTGCCTGCTGCAAGGGGCATGGGATTTGGACAAAACAACCTTTGCAAAGACAGAAATATTTGTTGGGTGAGAGTTAAATATATAGTGCAAAAATTGTCATGTTAAGCTATCATCTGATGAAATGTAACAAACTGTGTTTTATTTGAGGCATTAAACATTGTTCAAAGGCATGGGAAATACACACTTTCTGTTGTAAAGAGCTTTGGTACTTCAGGATGGAAAAGCAAAATAAACAGGTGAGTAGAAAGGTCTGTGGCATTGTGGGACCTCTCCCAACGATGGCTGTGAGGAGATAAACAGCACTTGCAGGTGTGAATAAGGGGACTGTCACCCCACTGCTCAGCACAGCAACTATAAAGGGATTGTTGGGGACGGCTATGGCTTAGCAAGACGAGATTCTTTTGCCTTTATTAAAAAGACATGGTCTACTAACAAGTCTTTAAATCCACACAATGAAAGAGTTGATTTCTTGGAATATCCAAGATAGTTTCATAAAATTTGCTTCCTTTTGCTGAAGACACAGAAATTTTAAAATTCTTTTTCCATCAAAAGGAAAGAAAATATAGGAAAAGGCAAAAAGCAGATATGTGTGCTTCCTTGACTTTATCTCTCTTTTTTAACACTTTCCCCATGGAAAATATGAGGTGTATTTTGTCTACTTTTTTGTAATGGTTTTTAAATGGTTCATTTTTAATTTCAAAATTTTTCTTTGACCTTGATGAAAAAAGTCTGCTAAAGTGAGAAAACAATTCCTGTTTTAGACTGGAAGGGCTGAAAAAGGTTTTGTAGAAAATGAAACGATATTGTAACTACAAGTAGAATGTTTCACACAGTCATGTCAGAAAGCAAAAAGAATTGCATGGAGGCAAATTACATGTTTGAAGCCAGTCACATAGTGGAAAGGAAATGGTAGCTGATGGGAAAATGAGTAGGGAGAGAAAGAGCCTTCTTTGTGAGGTATTGAAAGTAAACTGTTGTGGTGAACTTGATATTTTTTAAGGACTAAAAAGACATAAGATGTTTTCAGCACTATGGCTGATATTTCATGGAAGATCTAAAGAAAATAGGTCCACCTGAGTATAAGGAAGGACTTTACTGCATGAGTGACCTGTGGGATAGGTTGCCCAGAGATGTTATGGAGTCTCCTTCTCTGGAGATACTCAAGAACTGCCTGGACACAGTCCTGTACCATGTGCTCTGGAATGACCCTGCTTGAGCAGGGAGGTTGGACTGGATGTCCCACAGTTGTCCCTTCAACCTGACCCATTCTCTGACAAATACAAAGGAAATGAATACTCAGGGGTAGATGTCAGAGAGAATTGAAGACATTTCCATAACCCAAGGGGGGGTCACTCTTCATAGAAAATATTTGCCTTTTCAGATAGAGAGAACTTGTGAGAACTTGCACTGGCGTGGACTGATAGAGGCAAAATGGGACTACAGTTGAAAGAGGCATTGGCTAACCTCCAAACCAGCATGCTGTACCAATCTCTGGCTTCAAATCTAGGTTTTGATTTTTTTAGACCATATTTTTTCTGGTGATTCACAGATTTTATCTTTTCAATTCACTTGTACAGGTGAGAAATGAACCCTGGAAGCATGTCAGGGAAGGGGGTTGCTCTCATGACGCATTTAAGGCTGGTGTGTGAAACTGAGATAGAAAACCCTCTTTTCCACAGCAGTATTTCAGGAACAGCACAAAGCAATGACAAGCTCTGTAAGAAACAGTTAATTTGTGGCAGCACAGACTTTTACACTGCATTATCAATATGCTGAGGCAGATGGCTTCTAAAGGCAATATTTCTGATCCTGTCTAATTTTCAGGTACATTACCTGTTAGGAGACACTCCAAGTGAGATCCTTAGCAAAATGCCCTGTGCCAGTGCATGAGTAGTGAATGCAGCTGCTTTTTATGTTCCATGTGCCACTCCAAGTTTTCACAATCTGCCCTGACCTCATTCAGGCCTCTGAAAAATGCCCAACAGTCCCATATAATAGCTTTGGTTTCCCTATTGCATTATGCTCTGGCCCCAGAAAATTACCTTTTCAGATTAAGTTACTACACTTTTACAACAAGGTGGGCATAGGATGGATAGCTGTTGGCCAAAGTAATTTGTTTTTCTGTCTGGATTTTGAAAATTGAGAATATCTTCTATGGAAATGCATGTGGAGCCAACACTTGCTGCTGTGTGTACAATGTGTGGTGGATATTTAGATACCTGAAGGCAACTACGCTCATGAATAAATCGTGCTGACTGTCTACATGCCAATCCCCCTGGACCTGCTCTGTCGTGATCTCATTAAAGTATCTTTTAGCTTTCATTAAGGCAGAAAGAAAATACAGGAGTGGCTGTCAATCTAAGTCTATCTTGCAGTTCCGGGGCCAAATCCTCTTCACCTTACTGAAACAAGTTATTCCACTGAAACCAAGTGAAGTTTTTTCTGTTAAGATTTGCTCTCGATCAAAGTGGAACAACCTGATACTGCTACTAATTAAGCTCCTCTCTGCTGAGCCTCAGCAGAGTTCAACAGACGTGAAGCTGTCCTCTTGCTGAGCGCTAAGTACCTCCTCGCTGCAGAGCTCCTCGGGCCTCAGACGGCTGGGTCTGAGATGATGGCTGACCCTATTGATTTAGTTTGCTTTAAAAGGAGCAAGGGATGATTTCTGAAATCAGACTGGGTGATCTCTTGCTCTCCCATCTGTCCCCATGGGAATACACTCTGGTACACAGCCTGACACCCAAGACTTGCTGGCAGCCAGCTGAGGTGTTGAGTGGAAATCGTAAGTAATGGGAAGTTATTTTACACTCAGGCTTAATATTGCAGAGGAAAACTAATCTGTTAAGTAGGATTCTAGTGAAAAACAAGGGCTGAAAATTGCAAAGTATTACAAGAAGAAGCAAGTAAAGCATTAAACATTACCTGATCTAGAACTGTTCTTTCCTTTTGCTTGTTTGATCTGACAATTAAAGGGGTTAGTTGTATCAAAGAACAGTTTTAACAGAGGAAAATTCTAGTGACATCAGACACATAATTGAAAAATAATTCAGGCCACTGGTGGAACAAGTTGGATACTATGCTGCAAAAACTCTAATTTGTAGGGCATTTGGATAAAATGTAACTCAATGCATCATGCATTGCACATCCACAAGCATTTGTGATTTGGACTGGGGAATTGCTACTATTCCCCAAGAATGAGGAATTCCCAGTAAGTTTGGGGCAGAAACTCACTTTCGTCGAGTCCCTGCTCTTTGAACACCCTGCCCACTGCTACTGCCTGTAGGACAGTGAGGTGCATTATGTATTACACTACTCATCTATTCAAACTAGCTTTTCTAAATGATCTCTTATGTGGTAACCAAGCCCCGATGAGGTCTTAATGCTGAATGTTGTTCAGGAACAAAGAAATGTTTCCTGTTCTGGACTGCTTTCAAGTCAAATGTTCATCCTGTAAGTGCATCTGTGCTGGTGTCTTCAGCATTCAAGCAAGACTCTAAGGACATCACTGGCACAAAACCCATCTCTAGGTAAAAAGCAGAAAAATGATGCAGTGAGTGAAATGAGAAGAGAGTAATGATAAAATCGTGGACTGATGCATTGGAAATTAGAGAAATGTCATGGATGAAATTCTAATTCTCTTGAAGTTAATGAAAGCATTGGCACTGATATAATTAGTCTCCACATTTCTTACCAAAGAATCGTGTTATTACTGACAGGCAATTTCTTAAAAGCATTGGTATAAAACTGGACATTGATGGGGCCAGAGTACAGATATTGAATATACACATATTTGAATAACGTGCTTTGACAAGCAAATGTAAGATATTTGTAAATATAAATAACATGGAACTCAAGCTTCACAAAACGTATCTCTCTTTTTGGCTTGGACCTGGTGATTAATTTGGAAAAAAAAGGTACTTAAAAAGATTGATTTTGAAATTTTTTGAACACTTTAATAATCCCGTAAAGAAACTTTCCTCCCATTTATTGTTTTTAAATGTGAATTAATATGAGAATAAAATGGTATATTTACTTTTACCAGCAAGAATATATATATATATACATAAACAAAATCTTGAAAGACATATACTTTGTTTTATTACTATTATAATCACACCCTTATAGGCTTGAAGTAGGGGTTTAGGGCATTACTAGAGTTGCTCACATCATAATATCATTTCTGGATGTTTGGAGGAGATAAGAAAATACAGAGCCTGGCTCTGCCCTATCTTTTCCTCTGACCTTAAATGTTGTGTTGAGTAGGATGGGTTTGCCTGCCATCTGAGTAGTGTTTCAAGTACTAAACATTTAAAGGGTTTGGACTTCACTGTAAAAACTCCTTCTGATAGAGACTAGGGGATTTTTGATAGCATGAGTGTGTTGTAACTGCTCTTATGGCAAGAGAGGGTCACTTTTGACTCCCTCACATGATCTTTCCTACAACAGTGGCTGACATTACTTGCAAGGCTCCTCGTGGCCATAAAGACCAGCTCACAGTTCCCATGGATTAACTCACTGGCATTAACCCTAGTGCAGGTGACTGCACCTTTGGGACAGCAATAGAAATTTGGACATGCAAAGAATCTCCTTCCTGTTCTGCTTTTCTCAGCACAATGCTGCTCTGGTACACTGCAGATTTCTTCAGAAAGGTTTAGCAATTATACACAATACCTTAGAGTGGGGCTTTTTGACCATCCACTCCTATTTGTGTGTTGATGCAGTGCAACTTTGTAAATTAAATTTATGCAGAAGAGATGAATCTGCCTTTGAGTTATACAGCAGGCACATATGATAATAATAAAAGCTGCAGGAATATTTATTCACTAGTGATGCAAATGGGAAATGAACTTTACTTGTCTTACCCTTCCCTCCACTCTTCTGCCAAACAGGAAATACTGGTGGGTGGACAGAGCTGAAAGTTGTCACTAGTTTGAATAAATGGAATTTGGAGAGCTTGTGAAAAATTCTTCAGAACTCTGTTTCCTTCTTTTTTTTTCTCTGATCCCTGAGAGGACAAGTTTCTCAGTAGTATTTTCATGTGACTTCTCACAGAAATCCTTCAAAATAGGATTTACTTGAAGGGCCCCATTCTTTTCAGACCTGAAAAGCCAACATCTGCCTGGGCTGTGTGGTTGTGTCCCACGGAGCCAGATATTTGAAGTCCATCTTGAGATGTACCAAAAATTTGTGAAAATTCATGCTGTTTCTACACGTGTTACATCCCTCTGCCCAGACCGCTTGTGAGCTCAGAGTGTTGGTTTCCATGTTACATGTTACATGTTAATTTATGCGTGTTACATCCCTCTGCCCAGACCGCTTGTGAGCTCAGAGTGTTGGGTTTCAGGGCTGTCAGTCAAGCAGCTTTCACCAGAACTAAATTGACTTGAAAGAATCAAAAGAAAAATACCCCTAATTTTTCAAAAGAGATTATTTGCAGTGTGAAAGCTAATCATTTCAAATTCAGACATAAATCCAAACCTGCAAACTTTAGCAAGAGCATAATTTACTTGTTCTTTATTGCCTAAATGAAAGCACATCTCATTTTTTTTCAGTTCAAACACAGATGAAGTTCAGATGTTTACTTGGAGCCAGTCATTTCAAATTTAACCATGAAAAGCAGAAATATAATCTCCTAGTTCAGAGAGACCGTCCTTTCTTTCCTTTAGTATTCATAAGAACAGTCTATAGCAAGCTGTTTTTAAACTTTGGTTGTTAGTTTTATAGGCTTTATCCCTCTGTTTAAGGACTGTTTGACTGCTCAAACATTTATGATGTTCAGTGAATAGCTAATAAAAATTGATCATGCTTTGAATGGATGCTGTGCAATGGGTGGGTTTCACAATAATGTGGTGTGATTCAATAATAGGGAGGTCATTCCTCCTTTAGCTTCCTTGATCTTGGGTGAAAGCTGTACACATATATGTCCTCGAAAGCCTGTCTTAGGCATGGAGCAGGCTAAGCCTGTCTCACAAAGCCCAGTAAGTATGTCATGAAAAGATAGTAGGGAAAATCTCATGAAGGATGTACTGGCACAGACATCACAAACTGGACTGCAGTTTGGGGCAGGTGTAGGGAGGGGTATGTACCAACACAGGCAAATCAGCTGCTGACTCCTGACAGAGAGGTAGAAGCGTTCCTTCCCAAATGAAAAACAAACAAACAAAAAAATAAATCAGACCAAAAAAAAAAGGGAGTAGGCAGTGTTTATCTGTGCTGACCTCAGGTGCCCTGCTGCACAAGGCCCCAGGGAGAAGGCACAGCCAGCCCTTTGGAGGATCTCAGCCAGAGCAGCGGCAGCTGCCGAGTCCAATCCCTTACTGACACATGCCTGTCAGGATGACAAATCCAAGAGGGAGGTTAAATGTCTCCCCCACTACCAGCCTCTCAGAAGATAAAAATATGCCCGGAGAGACTATGAATAGTTTTAGAAATTCTTGGAAGTGAACGCTGAACGAGATAAGGGGCTTAAAAGGAGAGATTTGCTATCTGTGGGTTAATCTGGCAGGTGTGATAGGGCACATCCACTGCTGCTGGGTGCTATTGTTGCTGTACACCCGAGATAAGGCTGTGTGACACGGGAACAGCTCTGCTTACAGCCCCGCTGCCTTTCATGTAGCCCCTTAAACCAGAAAGGTCTCTGCCTCCTTTCCGGCACTTCTCCTGCCTTCTGGTCTACATTCTTCACTCTCTCCTCATCCTGCAGGAAGGCCCCTTCCTCCAGATTTGTCACTGCTGGCAAACGCTGTGGGAAAAGCCCAAAGCAGTGCTTTTTCCAAGAAGAGCCATTAACCCTTTGTGCCCTCCCCCAGTGCTTCCTTTTAACACTACTCCATTCTGGATGTTTAAAATATCATAGAAAGATGAATAATTTTTATTTTCTGGATAAAGCTGTAATTTTCTCCAGTCAAGGATGTGTAAGTGCTAAAAAAAAAATGTTAAACCAGGTTGTATTTTTTACCCTTTGTCCATAGGAAACTGCTGGATTTAAGGGTGAAAAATTTTTGATTCTGTTTCTGTTTCTTGAAAAATTTTATTAATGAGTTATATACTGTGTGGGAAATCCTGTAGAAGAGAGGAAAACCATCCATTTGCTGAGTAGCCTGAAAAAATGAAAAGCAAGCATAAGCATATCCTGTACCAGATTTCCTCGGGGAAAAATCAAATTCAGGAGAGGAAGTTAGAAATAAAAATATGAACAGATTTACTAAGCATTTCTAAACCAGTTTATCTCTTTCATGGATAAACAACAAAAACAATTTTGCATTAAAAGAGACAGATATGAGCTGGAAATATGAGTTGGAAATCTGAGAATGATCTTTTGAGCTTTGTCCCCAAAGACTGATGGCTTTACAAGCCATGCTATCAGAGTTGGATCAGTGCCAATTGTGATATACAGAAAATACAAGTCACATAAAGTCCCACAAATGGTGCTGAACAAGGTATAATCTAACACAGATTAAGGATTTAAGAAAGAAAATGGTAATTGAAGCAATAGCATTTAGGTTAGTGAGCTTTTCAGTGATCTTTGTGGAGGTAGAAACAAACCCTCAACAAATGAATAAAAGGGACAAATTTTATGTAAAAATAATCCAGCAACGTTTTAAAGTAAAGAACTTTCAAGAATTAAGTGTTCTCCAAATTCACTAATGTTCAGGTCTTTAGAAAAATCCAGAAATGGGAGGAATTTGTCGAGGTTTTTTTCTCCATCACCAGTCCTAGAGCAGAGCCAGGTGTTATTCCCACAGATATCTGTCTAGCTCATTTTATGGTCTTTCTTTGTGGATTCCTGCAGCTACTTCAGGCACCAGTGCTTCATTTGCCTTGCAACCCACATGGTGTTCCTGTGGTGTCCCTGGGCTTCCCCTTGCTCTTAGGCAATGGGACTACCTCTTGTCCTGCCTGCCACAAAAATTGACACAGGAATACTTCTTTACTCTGTCATCTGTTTGAAGATTTTGGTCCAGCTCACCTTCTGGATTGTGCTTAGTAATATCACCAAGTCCAATTCCCCTAGTCTTTCCTCCCAGGTTGTTTACTTGTGCAGTCCTTAATTATTCTTAGTGAGTTCTTCTCAATCTTGTCCAACGGGTTCATATTTTTCTTTTGTTTTTCTCCATCACTGATGTCATCAGTAAGAGGATAGACCACTTCAAATGATTTTCAGGCAATATCTCTCTTTATGCAATATTGGTACGGGTTTGTTTTTTCTGCACTAGCAAGTCCTTTTTGACTCAAGCTCAGATTCTGGCTAAAAATGACACAAATCCTTAGAACAGCACACATTCTAACAGTACTTCTATGCACTGAGAGCAGTTTAATCTCCCATCAAAATGAAGGTACAACTGTAAAAGTTGGAGGAAAAATGATCAAAAGTATCTTCTCTGTGAAAATCAACAAATCCTTTTAGGAAACTTCAGATAGGAAAATAGTATCTAAGAAGGGCATAGGGTTGAGGTCTGTCATATCACAAGTACCATAGAAAAGGTGAACACAGACTATTTTTCTCTTTTCCAGTGTAAGAACTAGTGAAAATCAAATTAAATAGCAAGAATCAGATTCAAAATAACTGGATGTTTTTTGTCATATACTGTGAAGTAAAGTTACTTGTATGTCTTGCGACAGTATGTTTTGGGTGGTGGAAAAAAAGATGCTGGTTCAGAAAGGCAACCAAACAATTCACAAAGAAAAGTATAAAGAGATCACCCTCTGCTTAGACACTCCTTAAACCATAATCTGGTGGGGTTTTTTTGTTTTGTTTTTGTTTTTTTTTTACCATTCTGTCTTGGGGATCTACCTTTGACTACTTTTATAGATGAAATGAGGCTGACTGTATATTTTTGTCCTCGGTGCATGGAAGTACTGTCAGAATGTAGTTTTTCAGGTATACTTCCCTAGTCTGATTAGGGAAATATTGTATAAAATAGTCAAAATTGTATCTAATGTCAAGATACATCACATCTATTGTTTCTCCTTTATTTGACAGTCCTGCTGCCCTGTCAGAGAAAATACTGATATTGGCTTGACAGAATTTGCCCCTGAAAAATCCATATGTATTATTATTCATCACTTTGATTCCATTTATATGCTTGTAATCATTTATTCATTTAGCTGTTCCAGTATTTTTCTTGAAAATGAAATGAGGTAGATATGTCTGTGGTTCCCTGATGCCTTTTTATTCTCTTCCTTGAAAGCAGATGCCACATCTGCCCTCTTCAGACATTTCACCTTTTCCATGTCTTTTAAAATGTAACTGCTGATGGCTTGGTGATTCAACGAAGTAGCTCTTTAAAATTATTTATGATGACAGTGTGTCAAGACTTGTCAATTTGAAAAAAATATTTCTGATTTTAGATATGACCTTCATACTTTCTTTGAGCAATATCTCAATACTTTTCAACTCACTTGCCTTGTGGATCAATTTTTTCATTGCCTCTTTTCTAGAAACATATTTATAAATTCGGCCATTAGTGGAACATTACCTATGTCCCTACCTGCTACTCTTGGCACAACATGTTGCACAGTTAAGCAAGTCCTTAGTAATCTGATTCTATTTCCCCTGCCTGTGTACTTTGCTGTGATGTTTATGATATATGGACACCACATTTAGGTAAGGTAATTCCTTGCAATGCTTTGTTGCTTTCTTTCACAGTGAGGTGAAAGTGGTGTAATTTATCTTGGTGCCATTTTCCAGGAGTCTCCTGCTTTTCAGCCCCTTTTCTTCATTACCTATTCTTTCATAAGACCTCACAAGACAGTTTTATGAAATTTTTATTGTCTTTGGAGTTTGTGTGTATCCATTGCACCAAAAGTGCTCCTCCATGATCACGTGCTATAATGGTTGGTCCTTTATATTAATGGGAGTTGTGTCAGAATGATGGCAGGAAACCTTCATTTTTTTGAATAACAATCAGAATAACAGTTTTTAATTCAAGGAAACATGCGTGCTCTCTTTGAGTCAGGCATAACTAACTATGCACAGGGCTGGAAGGGGTAACTGCAGTAGAGCTGGGTAGCTCTCACGCCTGAGAATCATTCATGAGAGAAAAACCTAAAGCTGGAAAAAACAGATTCTCTTTACCTTTGATTTTCCACTTCTCTCTATTTTTACAATTCCTTCTTTGCTCCAGTGTGCATTCCCTCACAACTTTTCTGCTGGGGTTGTACTTTTATGCCCATAACATATTCACTGTCTCAGTGTGTGCCAGGGCAACATACTTGGAGAAGTCCATGACAACAGCTACAGGATCTCAGATAGTCTTTGGTGAGCTTTCGTTAAATACTTTTCCAGTCTATTGGAACTGCTTAAAGCTGTGTTGCATTTCTTCAAAGCTGTCTGCTTCAGAGGATGCACCAGTCTTTTCAGAGCTCTGAGCATTCCATAGCCAGATGTCTCACAGCAAAATGTTTTCTCAGCTGGGTGGGAAATCAGTGAAACTGCAGAAAGCAGCAGTGGGAATAAGTGGCCTCAATGATACACTTATATTCTGATTTCACATGGGAGAATGGAACAAAATTCTGAAGTATGAATCCTCATTTTGCTTCTAATTTACCTTAATAAAATCCAGTTCCAGCAGAGCAAATATAAGTTGACAAACCTGGACTGCACAGAGAGTTACAATATGGTATGTATTCAGAAGTTATTACAGCTCGTCTTGCTTCCAATGATACATTTGTACTACTCCAGGATAATAAATTAATGTTCACTCCATATTTGCAATGACACTTATGAATGTCAAATTGTTGTTGTTGTTTCTACTGCAAGGAATTTGTGAAACTTGAGTTGCATCAGGCATGAATAATGATAAAGAGACTTAAAGTAACTCTGATTGGTTGTGAAAATGTATTGAAAAAGGAAAAAAATCCTTATTCACTTGAGGTGGCTTCTGAGAGGTGTCAGTGTGTATCTGATGCTGAATTCCCTGTCCCAAAAGGTCATATGAATTAATACCACTTATCAGTACATTTACAGTAAATTGTGAGCTGGAGACTGGAACTGTCTGAACAAAAAGGGCAAATGTTGCACAGAAACCTTGATGATGCATTCGCACAAGTTTCTCCTATAACTGATCCCCTGGTCCCTTTTAGAGGAGATGCCTTGGGACTGCAATTCGGGCACTGGCAAGAGGGGCAAAGGAAGCAGGATTTTCTACCAAGAAACACCTTGAAATTCTGGCTTTTTTGTCACTGTGTGTCACGTTTCCTGCAGCAGCATGACCTCCAACAGCAGCCTGGTGTTAAGGCACAGGCATGAAAGTGGGGCAAGGGTGAGGAAGCTGAACAGACTTAAGAGGACAAAGGCTGTTTTTGGGGTAGTGAGACAGTGTGGTCTGGCCTCTGTACTGGACTTGACTAACCATTTCGTAGTGATCTTAAATGTACCATGAAAGCATCCCGTACAGAGAGGAAAACTCAACTCTTTTTCCAAATTTAAAAAGAGAAAAAATTCAAATATTAATGGACTTGTAGACTTGACTCAGCTATTCAAAATACACCACAGTGAAGCTGACTTCATTTGTCTAAGTAAAACCTCAGATTAGCCTTGTCATGTGTCGTAGTTACATGTTTAGGAGTAGAAATTAACATTTTTAGTCCCTCTGCCCTACAGAAAACAAACAAAAAGCAAAACTAGTCATAGAATCAGTCAGAATCACAGAAATATTTAGGTTGGAAACGACCTTTAAGCTCATTGAATCCAACTGAAAATTTATTTCCACAATTTTTTCAAAGTTTTACTTCTAATGTTTCAGCTCAGTGTTGGAAACAGAAGCCTTGGCTGTGAAACACAGATAATCTATCTCAGAAAGCTATGATGTTTCATAAGAAAAAACTTCTTGCCTTAACCTTTCTTGCAACAGAAAAGGTTTGTCTGGTATATATGATCACTTTTGTTGTGGTTACAGCCGTTATCAGTAATCCTGCATTTATGGTGACAACCTCTCAGTAGCTGGCTGATATTAAAATTTTGTTAGGGGGAATTACCTGATTTTATGAATACTTTTAGTTACTGAACAAAGCCATACGCTGCCATTGAAGAGAAGTCTTTTCCTAAAGATCATGTGAGAAAATATGTGCCCATGACTTCTGCTGCTTACAGAGACTGGAACAAAGAGTTTACCAAAATATTTTTTATTGTGGATCAGCACATTCTCTGCACACTGTTCTGATGGCACCCTAAAGGAAAGGCACATAAAAACAACACCCTTTTTGATGTCAAGTGTCCAGGCCTAGCTTACTTCACCTGAGGGTCTTTCTGTGACCAAGTCCAGATTCACTTTTTAATTATTACTGACCAATACAATGTACTATCTGCTACTGAATCCTGGGTACCATCTTTTCCTGCATGCACCTTCTTCTGCTAACTGTAGCAATATTTACATAGCTGTTTCTAACTTGACATTTTTTACTAATCTGAATTCCAGCTGTATGCTTGTCACTGTATAGAGCCAATTGTGTTCTATTCATTTATGTTTGTAGAAGTCTTGTGTAAGCCACTAATGTCTCCTGTTTCTGTGAGTAAGATTACAAAAGTCTCTAGGAGTGCTGAGGATTTGGACATGATAGGTCCATTCAGCTTTTCCAGTTTGGCTTCCTGGCCTTTTGGCCTCTCGGCACATATTTTTGTTCTTTCCATTAAATGCTTTCCTTGAGGTTGGACTCAGAATGTCATTTTGTTGTCTCCTTCCTCTTTGTGTGAGTACAAATCCCTTTCATTACTTCTTCCTTTGGCACCCGTTAAGGTTGCTCTTGGGCTGGAAAGTCAGTTCCTGTGCATGCTGTAATCTTTTCCAAAGCAGTTGCCATCTCTCTCCTTCTACCTCCTGTCCTTGGGACACCAGTTCCTGAGCAAGGCTCCTGGGAACTCTGGCTGCTGGTTCATGGACAGCTGGCAGTGAACTTCAGTCAGGCTTGCTTCATCATTTCCAGCTCCAAATTACCTTAGAAGAATTTAGGTTCCATTACCTTTTTCCTTATATTACTTTCCTTCGCACTCATCGGTTCAATTGCCAAAGGGATGTTGTGTGATCCCCTTTGGAAAAGACAGTGACCAGCACTTTTCCAGGTGGAAGTTAAATGGGAGGGAGGTGGGAACAACTGAATGGATGGGGCAGGAGTGTGGAGGAGATGGAGGAGAGGTGGGCCATTTCCTGATAGAGATGGGAAAATGCACTTTTTGTTTTCTTCTGTTCGGAGGTCTGCTTGGGATACCTGTCTTGTCCTGGAGTAGTTATGATAGCAGAAAGAAACAAACGAGATGTGAGCCTTCAATCCAAGTAGAGATGAGGGGGCAGTCCCTCGGTATGGGAGCCTGGAATGCAGCCATGTGACTGGGAAGGCACAACTGCTTCAACTGCCCTGCACAGCTGAGCCTGGACTGAAGCCAGAGCAGCCAGGCTGGGTAAACCTCTGTGGAGTGGGCTGTGCTTCTCCTCATGTCCTCCAAGCTCTAGCACTAGGTATTTCATCCCTGCTTAGATTTTAGTAGTGTAAGATAAGGAATACGAGGAAATGATTCTGAGAGAAATTTTAAACAGAAAAGGTGGATGAAATTTCTCTTTTAGGTTATGCTTATTTTCTATAACAAAATTGCTTATTTCCAGGTTTCTATGGCTTACTTTAAATAAGATGTATGTACATATAAGGTCTTTAATAGGAATTGAATAAATTCCAAAAACATACTTCAACCACCTCTTATTTTTCATGTTTTGAAACAGATCAACTTTGTCCTTATTTTCCTCAGCTCTTGACAGAAGCCCAGCCCAAACACAGTCCAACTGAAGCAGCAAGCTGAGGAAAATGGCAGTGGCTGAGCTTGGATGCAAGCCAGGGCCACCCGTTTCCTATAGTGGTGCCATAGCTCTTTCCTTCCTGCAGGCCAAAATTCTGCTGTTGTTGCTTTTTACATATGTGGACATCTATTACATGTAAAAATTTTTACCTTTTACCACTGAAGTTGGAAAATATGTTTTGCATCTGTGATCTATTCTTTAGGCCAGCATGGATTGCTGCAGAGATTGGCAGCAAAGCAGTAACTGCATTAGGAATGTTTACAATCTATAGAAGTGTAGATGTACAGTGCCCAGCCTTTTCCCTTTTCCTGAGGAAAAACAGGCTGTCCTTCATCCACCCACATCAGGAAGGGATCTCTGCTGGACAAGGGGAAGGATTTCTTCTTTGTGGGCCATGGAAGAGCAGCTGATCTATTTCTGCCTCATTTGTCAGCTCTTCCCCTCTCCAAACAGATGCCCGGGGTGCTTTCTCTGCAGGGAAGGAAAAAGCTTTTGAACACATCTTCCAGCTGACTAGCACAGAAAGCTTTCCATAGGGCCTCTGGCTGGGAGAGCAGTGAACAGGGTTTGATGGGAAAGAATACTGCACATGGAGAAAGGGCTATGAAGATGTTTTCTTGTAATGTTGTGTTGTCTTGGTGCCTTCTTGCTCTGCCTCTCAAATACAGACTGTTGGTTCCCACAGGTTTGTGAAATCAGAAATGATGAGTATTTCCAATCTCTCCCAGTCCTCCCCACCAAAAATCCTGTTTAGAAATGAAGTAAACAGGAAAACAAAAATCGCCTCATCAAAGGAGATTGTTTGAACAATATGTCACATTCCTGTCCTTGAGCAGATGGTGGTAATGTGTTCAGTGAGGGTATGTGCTCTACCTGATGGTAAGGATAAGTCAGCAGGAGCTGGAGCTGGATGCCAGTGTCCCTGTCACTCTGTGGGGTGGTGGCTGGGAATAGAAGGGGTGCATTTCTTGCCCCTTTCTGCCACTGTGTGCAGACATGGCAGAGGTTGGATGCTGCTTCAGAGCTCCCACCATTCTGTGTTCCATCATTTGTATCCCCAACCCAGAGGAAAAGATCTGCCTGGCTGCCCCCTGTAACCCCTCTCCTCCTCCAGGCCATGGCAGTGGCAGGAAATGTCCCCCTTCAGAGAGGGGACTCCTTTGTATGGGTGGTCAGACAGGTCCTATTGCCCAAATCTCCTAAGGAAATATAGGGAGGCAGGGCTGAAGTTGCCTGTGTGTTGGCATGCCTTTAGATAGCTCCAAATAAATAATGTGATGTTAATGATGCTAGCAAATTTATTTAAAAAAACAATCAGTAATTGATGATTTTTTTTTTTATTTAGTTATTTTAAGATACTTTTTACAGGAGATGCTGACCAAATAGATCCCATTCAGAGCAAGCCTATCTTTTTCATTTGCTTTTCATGGACATCTAACATAACTGTTCTGAAGGGCATAAAAACAGCACTTTGAAAACCACTGATGTCAAACCATGCCTATTCCTTAGACAATAAAATGCCAAGCTTAGTTGGTTTTCGCCCTACACTCAACCAGTGAAATCTCCAACAGAAAAATGTTGTTAGTCATTCTTTAAGGAGGAAACACTTCCACAGAAGAATGGGGTAGTTGAGCAAAATATTTCATTTTAAGAAGCCAGTGAATAGTGGTGACTGTACATCTGCTTTTATCTCAGCTGGCTCGTATTTTACTTGAGTGTGTGCAAAGCCTTTTTGCGCCACTGAAGAGTCAAGACTTGCTCTTAGAAGCTGAGTATGTCCTGAGAATGTGCTCGGAAGTACTAACTCTTCTGCATTAGCCAGCATTTTCTGTGTCTCCTCCAGAGCTGCACACTGACTGTTGTCACTGCTGTTACCTGGGCACTAGATGAAAAGGTTGTCACAAAGATTAGTATTCACTGAAGGTAATTTTGCACAAGTCCATATAAGGTTGTTAGGAAATGCTGATATTTCATAACAAAATTATCACAGACCTATTCAATTTGCAGTTGGATTATAGTACGATACCATTAGTTTTGTTAGGCAAAATTGGGCTTACTCCATCTCCCTTTTGAAAAGTCTCTTTGATGTTCAATTATATCTTTATGGGACTCTTACAAGATGTTTAAAAAAATATCAGCCAGTACCTCTTCACTGATGTGTGTTTTAATAAACCAGCTTTTCAGAAGCCAAAAAACTATGGTAGGGTAGATAATTCCTTTTGCTAACAAAGCTAAATAGAGAAATTTCTCATCATGCAGATTTCTGGGTTTTAATTTTTCAATCACCTACCTGGTCTGAACTATATCTTTAAATTCAGTGCCAAATTTGTCTTTGGTACTTATGCTGACCTGCAGGAAAAGTGATACTAATTTAATTCTGTTGATTTAACATCCAGCTCAAATATTCAGCTGATGCTCACTGCTGTGTCTATCCCTCTTTATCTGAAAGTGCTTATGTGCTCTAAATGAAACAGAAACATTTCAAGAGTACTCTCCACATGCAGCATCAATGACCTACTCATTGTTGTTCCAACGACATGAACAAGGAAATCTAACATCACTGTAGAGGAAGACACACAGGGTTCTAGTTGTAATGAGAGAGCTATGAAGAGGTATTTTATTTCTGTAGCAGTTCGAATTGTAAATCTCATAATTTCCTCATCTGATTGCTGGAAAATGCTTAGGGATGTGGTTTGTGTGCCCTAATCTATCACTACATCACCTCAGGCTCTCATATTGCAGCAAAGCTAATTATCATGTTTCCAGCAACACAGCATGATCCCATATTTGTTTATTGGAGGAAATAAAAATATGGCTCTTCAAACAAAAGTCTTACATATATATAATGTCATGAAAAGCCAGGGATTTGGGGGAAGGGTTAAGGAAGAAATTGAGAAGTATTTTCTCTTTAAAAGGTTTACAGTTCCTTTGATTTTGTTAGAAACATTCAGATAATTTTATCCTCTGCTTTGTGTGATCCTTTACACCTAGTGAGAATGTGGCACTGCATGTGCAAAGCCAAAGTGAATCTTCTGCTTTAAGAAAATTACCGCAAAGGGACTTTTTATGCTTGGTAGGTCTATGTGTTATGTGAGTCTGACCAAATTAAATTTATATAGGGCACGTGGTGCTGCCTTGACTAAACTGCCTTGATTTTTCTACTGCAAACACTCATGTTCATGTGCAGTCACATTAGTGCTCTCTCAATTCATGGCATCCAGAAATCTTTATTTTATGTTCCCATTTTTATTTGTTTAATTTGTTAGCAGGAAGAGATCCAATCAAGGTGGCAGCTTGGTTGTTTTTTCTAGTGTGTTCCTGAGCAGACAGAGCCTCGCAAATGCAGCTTGTCATGTACCTTCCCTGGCAGCTCCATCATTCACATGGAACTTGTGTTTCAAATATCCCACTAGAATTATAGCAAACAGGCTGTTGTCTGGGAGATAACACACTTATTAAAAAGCACACCAGATTATAAATATCTCCTGGCACACAGAGGCTTCTTAGACAATGACAGAACAATAACGCCTCGGTCCCTGCAGCTCCCCCTGCACACAAAACTGGACTTCTGTCAGCTCTTTGCAAGGAAGCCTTTTTAATGGTAAATCACAGATGATGGGATTGAAAGGATAAAGGTGCTACTTGGATCCAGCCCCTTGCATTGAGCAGGGAAGGACTCTGTGGTGTTTGATTCGTTGTGCGCATCTGACCTCTCCTTAAAGATACCGTGAGCCTATGTCATAACTCTCTCATTACTAAAAATGTTCCCCCAGCTTTACTGACAAAGTTTTCCTCGGATTCCAGTGAGATATATATATTTTTTTATTACTAGACTGCAGTCTGTTACATTTGTGGAATCCAGCATGAGAAATTATTTTTCTCCCTGTACGACTTTTCGTAGCTCAGATAATTTATTGAGCTCAGAACAGGCTGAATGATGGATGCTCAAGGGAGGTGAGACCAGAAAGGTCACAAATGAACTGGGTTTGGCAGCACTGGTCCCTATAAGAGGTCCCCATTTGATCCACTGAAGTGCAATGGCTAAATTTATGAGTTTCTTTGTCATTCCTCTCTCCCATTTCTACATCAGTTTTCCAGCTGAGGAACACAGTATTCCCCATGACAAAATAAGCACCACCACCCCTGCTGTGCTGCTGTCTGACAAAAAACCACTCAAGCTACTCAGTGAACGGGTATCTCCCTAGTGAATGGCTCCACGTGCCTCAGCTAGAAATAATCAGTGAATGATTCATGAATTGGGAAGAATCTCAACTCAGTGGCTTTTCAGTCCTCCCGGTGTGGGTATTACTCTTCCTTTTATTAATATTTTGAAGCTTTGCAATTTTAGCCTATTCTGGTACCAATTTATATTTCCTAAAATAAAACTCGCAGACACTTTTAGTATTTCAGTAGTATTTAATCTATACACATCTGGAGGGGTTCCTCTGTTCAGTAGAAACATGTACAACAATACTTACATAAAATCAGTGCACCTTTTATAATCCTCATTCCCTCCAGTACTGCCTTCCAATCACTCTTAAAATTTGTAAGAAATGTGTGGCATCTTTAAGTTTGGAAAGCAGGCTCAGGAGCAGGACTTCAGAAGAAAAAATGAAGAAAGTACATTATCTTGTAACAGTACCAGTACCTGCATCTACAAAAGTTGGGATTGAGTGTTTCCAGAAGAGTAATTTCTCTTTCTGTGGTGCTTATTTTCTCTGAAGATTTTCAGGAGTGGAAGAAAGAGAAATGTTTTAGATAAAATCTTAGCTCTCTATGTTACATGAAAATGAGAACATGAATATAAGTTGTGTTTGAAAAACAACACTGACATTTAAGTGTTTGTTGTAAATGGATTGGAGCAATTGTTCAGTTGTGACTTACCCCTACTCTCCCCCATCATTTAGGGTACTGAATTTCTTTGGCCATGGAAACCTGCAAAAAAATTAAGGAGGGCTCTAATCTTTGGCAATAGTTTATCAGTTTGGTTATACTTTACCTGATTTTGAACATTCAGCCTTGCTGCTTATCGTATGATTTAAGCTCCTACTTTCCAGCCATTGACCATGTATAAGAGAGACTTTATCCAATTTGCTAACATTTTTACTGACTCTGTTAAATCAGGATCTGTGAATCAGGTTGTGAATTCCTATTTTCCAAGATTCATGGGGATAGAATCATAGGAAAAAATTCACATCATCATGTAGACTTATGCATTCAGATTCATTGATGGAAAATATAAATCTCTGATTGATAAAATCTGATATTTAATTTACCATTGTTCTTTTTTTCCTTGACAACAAGTAATGTGAATAGTATTGGGATTTGTTTTTCATCATTGAGCTTGATTAATCAGCAGAAGGAAGGTAATTGAAACATAATACGAGGTCACATAATTAAACTATTTCTGGGTAGAATTCAAAATGTTAAAAGAAACAAATGTGCCAAAAGAAGCATCAGTATTTCTTTTTAATTCTACAAATACATGTATAAAGTGATATGTTTCCAGTCCATCTTAGTCATCAACACAACACCAAGAAAAATAATGCCTGTACTCTCTCAACCATAAAAAAATCTCTAGCTAGGGAAACTAGAAGCCTGACACTCTTGGCAATTAATATGTAGAGACATTAATTCAAAACTCATTCAATCTTTCTCCCATTACCACTATGAAAAGGTAATTTATGTAGGTTTGGACATAATATGAACTTGAGAAATACCACTAACATCCAGGCTCAGTAAACTCTGTCCTTATTGCTTGCAAATTTATTTTCCTTTTCCTAATGGTGTTTTGCTTCTTCTTGACTGAGCTGCCCATCAACTCTCTGTACCTCACAAAGTGATGCCAGACAAACTAAACATGCAGAAGTATCACCATCCTACTCCGTTGTGCAGGTCCAGGGCAATCTGAAGTTTCTTTCACCTGAGATACTCGTGAGTTCCTTCTTCTCTTGTGCAAGCCTCTTCTGCAAGTATTGCAGTTTGACATGCAGAGATGGGTGAGAGAGCTGTGGCATGTACATGGAGTCATTTCTACTTGCAGGTTGCTAGCACCCACAGAAATCCCCTGCAACCCCTCTGAACACTCTCATCTTGCTGCTTAAGCTAATACTCCTTCACAAATATCCACCAGAAGTACCTGATTTTACCTCTTGTCACCTTAAGACAGCTGACAACTTGCAACATTGTGAACAACAGAACTAAGGCACATTTGAGAAGACAAGACAGCTTCATGCAATAATGATCTATATTCTCTAACTATCCATCTTCTACAATGCAAGCAATGGCATAATTCTCTCCCAAACTACATAGTCATGTGTGATCATCCTTTCACCAGGAAGTTCAGAGAAAGCTGTTTAGGAGCTAAGAGACACAGCTTCTACTAAGACAGGGTTAAAAAATTAGGTAAAATTTGTTGGAACTTCGAAAGTTGAAATCGAGTGATAACATTAAAAAACAACTCTGGGTTCTGGGATGGGCTTGGTAGAAAACCTGTGAGCTGCTGAACTCTGGAGAAAGACCCAAGATGACCTTCTGTAAGTTTTCAAAAAACACCATGCAGTTCAAGGTGAGAAATTACTTTTAAACTGTGCAGTGTACAGGCTCTTTTCCAGAACAGGTGTGAAAGACACCTGTTCACAGCCAAATCAAGATATATTCCTTATAGGAAAAAGTAAGAACTACTTAGTTTTGGCATGCTGCAGGCTATGTAAAAGCCCTTCATTATTTCTTCAGCATGGATATCCAGACAAGGAACAGACATTTTACTAGATTTCAGGGATAAAAATATCGTGTGTATTTAGATTTGCTACAAGATGTAACACATGTATCATTACTAATTTATAATTATAGGATGCCCATACATGCATTTTTAGTTGCTTTAGGAAAGCAGTTGAAATGCTTCTGGAATTATATCTCTTCTGAGGACATTTTTTCACCCTGGTCCTCTAATGGGAACAAAAATAAATTTTTATCTGTCATATTTAAACAATGATCAAAATCCTGTGAAGGCCACAAGCATAAATTTATAAAGTAAGTCATTGAGCTGCAAATCTAATATGTAAAATAACCTTTGATCCTTCAGAAGGCATGAGACTGCTGCCGTTGTGCGAGAGAATCTGTTTTGCATATTTTTGAAAGCATTTCAAATTGGTGGCTGAGGAAAATTGAAGACAAAAAAGAATCCACAGCTAAACTATGTACTAAGAAAACTGTCATAAGGAACAGTAGCATGGAAACATATTCTTGATATCTGGATACACACACACAAACAGTCTTGTACCAAAGGAAAAACAACAGTAAATACATACATGATATCCTCAATCAAAATTTGCAAAGGACAAGGAAAGTTAGAGAACAAGATTGAAAGTTGAATCTGAAAAGTTATTTAGGTCTCTAATCTCATACCCCCAACATCTTCTTGTAGGCTTTTGATAGTCAAACAAGGTGCTGATCTGAATTTTAGTTTTACTCATAGTCTCTGTAAAATAAGGTTGAGACAACAACTTTCATACCTATCCTTGGTGTGATGAGTCACTGAATCACTGTCATGAGTTGATTCATTTATGATTCTAACCTGTCTTCTGGAAGCTTAATTCTCTCAACATTTCCCAAAATGCACTGGCACAAGTGTTCTTTGTTCCTTGATGGCTAAGTGTTTTTCTTTTATTTTCACCTATGGATTTAGAGAGCAAAACTGTGTCTTTTTAACACCTGTGTAACTGTGAGCATGCAATGCCTGTCAGACAGAGCCAGAAACAGAGCCAGAACCATGTGTGATGGTCTACAGGCTGGCACAGCCATATTCCCACCAGGAAAGCATCTCTCCAGTCTGCTATGTTTCTCCCTCTGTCATCTCCAGGGCAGTCATAGCTCAGATATGCTTGTTCTGTAACAGATGGAAACAAAGGTGAAGAGAAGGGTAAAGAGTCAAAAGAAGTTAAAAGTATTTTAATCTGACTCAGAAGGATTGTGTTGCTAAGATTAAGAGACAACACAATCTGAATAACAGAACCTGAGCAGCATCTCTGCCCGAAGGGGAATTTGCTCCATCTCCTTCCCAGACACGTATAATGCACGTCTGGTAACATTTGAATTTGAATTTGTCATTTCCTGTCCCTTGTACTTCACTGACAGAGCAAGAAATAATTATGAATATTGTGCCACGTAACTAACCATGTCAGCTCTTTAATAGCTTAACATCTGTTAGATGCACCAACAGCATGTAGGAGGTTCTGTGGGATGTTGCAATGAATCTAAAATTTGTGTGCCATCAGGCAACCCTATAAGGTTTGATTATGCCCTAATATCATGGCTTACAATCTCTATGTTACTATGTTACCTATACCAATTAGTAATACTAACAGGTCATACACAATTTCATGCTGCCATTTATGTGGCAGTCTTTTGCTGATGAAAGTGCAACATGTGTTACCTCTTACCCAAGTCTCAAACAGGAAGACCTGCTTCAGTATATCGATATGTAGGTACCATCCATGGAATAACCATGATTATTTCAGCAGATTTAGTAGGAGCAGACAAGGTTACTTAGAAACTGTTCTTTTGACTACATGATGCTTAACTTTTGGAAAAGCTGCTCCAATATTTGTGCAAGTACCAGAAACAGCTTACAAGATCAGCGGCTGTGTTTTCAAATCTTGTGGACAGACTGACAAGTTTGTGAAACATGTAGTCCAGAAGCCAAATAGATTTGCTGTGTGAGCCAAATAACCCTGTGTTCTCATAAACTGTTCTGTGTTATGCAAAGGGAGTCTGAGCATTTCCTCTCCCACAATAAGATGTCCTCACAGGACGGTGCTGGGTCTGATACAGCAGATAAGTAGAGGGTTGAATCTCGAATTTTGAATGATAGGAGGACTTAGATGCTTGAATGCCTTGGGAGGTCTATTCTGAATTCTTTGAGTTTAACTATAGATGTAACTGTCACAAGGCTGTCATATATAAACACAGGATCTAACTCCAAATGTCAACTCCTGATGTTGATTTTTCAAGACTTCACTCATTTATTCTCCACTAGCCCTGCATCTGCTCAGTCACAGCAATGAATGCAGTGCTGCCTGGAAAAGGACTGAATAAGGAGAGAGTGTTTTGTAGTTGTCACTAGCTATCTTCACAGGTGACAAAATAGAGTTTTTGTTCCCCTTTTCAGATTATGTGGATTTAACTGTTGCCATGATAGTCCATAACACTTATCAACGAGCCTATAATGTCAGATTTTTTTGCACTCATGTTACACAGGCATGCTTTTTTTGGTGGTTTGATGTGCCAGAAGCAGCATGTCCCCGCTTTGCTTTACCCCTGCAACATTTGGCAGCTGGCTCACACAGCAGGGCCTTCGATCTGCCGTCATACACTGCATCCCTGTCCACTCCTTTGCCTCTCTGCCCTCTTGTAGCAACAGTAATCTGGTTCTCCTGGCATTAATTTGTATTTAGTTTTGCATAACTTGCATAACTGTTAAAAAATTAAAACACATGCTTAAACATAGTGGGTTGACTGAACCCAGAAACTGTTTCCTATGAGGTGCAAAAGTTCTTTTGTTCCCTTTTTCACAATTTCATTATTTGCATGTCTGTGTTCCTAGTAAAGTATGTATATATAGAGATGCAGGACTTTATATATGGCAGTGCTTCTCCTCAAACCCAGATTTGTGGTGTTTTATTCTTTCAGTGGGCAAATCTATATATTACAAAAAAAAGGAAAATATACCAGATCTAACATGAGCCATGTGTGCAACCATCCAGTGCAAGAAAATGAGATGTTATCTCAATCCAAGAAATAAAGGCATTGTTTCTGACTACCACTATGACCACCCTAACAAACCCTGGTTTTCCATGAAGAAGGTTAATTTGGTGTAGAACCACATGGGCGTGGCTACAATAATTTGGGAACCAATCACAACTGTTGGGATGTTTTGAAGTGTTGGAATTGGGAGTTTTTATTTGCCTCCATTGTAGAGGGTTTTGCAGCTCATAGATAAATGAGCAATTCCAAAGGGAACCAAAAGGGAGATTGACAGACAAACACCACGATAATTTTTAAGCATTCATGTGATGCAGTGCCATGCCTCGGTCAGGCACATATCACCAAGCTTAGCTAGAGGAAAGAAAACCTGACTGATGGAAGCTTTATGGCTCTGTAGCTCTAGAAGGTTTGTCATTATTTTTAGTTTACTGCTTTGTAGATTATTTTTCTGTTCATGAGGAGCAGGTGCTGGGGGGCAGTTAAGCAGGGGAAAGAAAGTTTATCTCATCCTCTCATCTTTTAGAAGTTGGAGTTTTGATCTAAGGCAATGGCTTCATCTTCTCATGTAGTCAGATAATCAGCCTCTGAAGAGCTTTTGATGACAGTTTCTGCAGGCCTCCAATTTAAGGTGAGGTGAGACCTCCTTTGATGGTGCCTGCTCTCCACTGGTTATAAAAGAAACCTGGGAAAGTAACTTCAGTCTGAATGACTCGCTTTAGAACAACACATATTAGGCAGGAGCAAGAGACTCGGGGTGCTCTCCAGCCCTGGCTGCACAGGCACAGAATTCCAGCTGCTCCTGCTGGAAGCTCTGGGCTATGGACCCACATTCAGACCCCTTTTCTCAGGGGACTGGTTTAGGCACAGCCTGCTGGGTTGCTGATTGTAATACAGGTGGAGCAGAGGGTTCACAGGCACACATCACCCTTCTCCCACAGATAAAGCTGCAGAAATTGTTTGTGTTAATAGGGTTTTAAATTGCATCAGGAGGCACAGAAGGTATATGAGAACTGGAGACAGAGAGATGAAAGAATAATGCAAATATGGTACTGTAATTATTGAATTTTACCTCTTCTCTCAGTGACCTTAGCTCTTTGGATGAAACAACAAAGAATGGGAGTGATCCAATATATTGTGCTGCATGGGCTGTGTGAAGCTCTCACTTTGAGCCATGTCCCTAAAGATATTTTTGATTTGTTTAGTTTTTTAGATTATGGAGATCTGTAGAGAATGCCTTTCTCATTTTTATCATGATGGTTCAATCAGATTTAGCTGCTACAGAGCAGATGCTTGTAGTGTTTGTATTTCCCTGCACTGGCACATCTAAGTTAAAGAAAAGTGACTCCACATGGTGCAAGGGTATTTCTAAGGGGAGACTGTCATGGAGACAAAAGTATTTCTGCAATCTCCACAGAATAAGGTGTTTGTGCTAGAGACATCTGGAAATGTGTCTTACTATACATCCTATTTCCACGATCAGAAAGAGATATGGCTTACTGATTAGTGGGAAAATGAGACACTAATTCAATCTTTAAAGAATAGAGGTTCAGAGATTTTTAGATTGCATTAGTATAGTCATCTGTTTCTTTTTGTATACCACAATAAATTCTTGCCAGATACTTTAGTGTGATGTATTTTGTCTAGGATGTTATCTCATCTGATGTCTTGAAGCTGAAGTCATTTATTTAGACACTGGGAATTAACATCAAGCTAATCTCATTTCCTTAATCCACTGCCCACCGATGCAGCCATGTTATATGGATCTAAAAGCTCTGCAGGTAATGTATATGCAGGACACATTAGTGATGCAGAACAAATTGATGTGAACTGTAATTCTACATGTCAAATAGCACTCAACAAATAAGCATTTGCAATAAATATGTCAATTTTCATAATTGTCTAATTTTAAAGAGTCCTTCAAGCATGTATCCCAGGACAGCACTTTCATGTTTTATCAAGTACACTTGTTTGTGCTAGGAGTGTGATTTTTCATATTTTCCAGAAGAACTTTTCTTTTTATTCTCAACCAGAAATGACAGGGATATAGATGAGGTAGAAAAACATAATTAAGGACTGTGGTAAAAACCATATGATATTTAGTAAGTGTCTCTGTTTTTTCTGTCTATCCAAGGTTCTATATCTGATAAAATACTTCTGTTGCTTTCCACAGGAAAGTATAATAAACCAAAATTTTTGAAAACGCCTGCTTTAAGGCTTTCCAGGCAGTTAGCCTTGCCCCCATGTGTTACGCTGACAAACAAAATGTGACAACTTCGCTTAAATTAAATTCTTCACTGTGATATAAAAACCTGAATCAATCAGAACTGAAGTGATGGGGATCATTATTATGCTGGATGTAGTAAGAAAAAAAGAAAAGGCCCTATGTGGAAGAGAAAGGAATTTGTTCCACAGTGGCAGGATGAAAAGCAGGTTTGAAAGCCTAGCCTGTGATAACAGAGAGCTTCCCTGAGCTTTTTTGCAGTTATCCAAGGACATGCAGAATAGTGATGGCTGAGTGTCTGAGCATTGTGCACGACTGCAGGTGTTGTGGGTCTCACTCTTTCTTTCCATGTTGTCATTCTTACAGCCAGCAGGAGAATTGCACTACATGTGTAGCTGCAGTGAAAGTCAATTTCTGTCCAAACTCTGCTGCTCTGGTTTGACTGGTGGATGGAAAGGGGGAGAAGGGCTGTTACCTGCATGAAATTTTCCTGGGAGGAAGGAGAATGAGATGGTTCCAGGCACAATTCTTATAAAGATTTGGGAAAACTGACCCAAACGAGGCTTTGTGATATTATGGTAAAGTGGCTCACTTTATGGAAAAAAAAATTAAAAATGACTGTTTCTATTCAAGCATAGTGAAAAAAACTCATCCTTTTAATACAGTGGTTATACTGATTTTTATGGGAAAGGTTAGCCCATGAGCAAAGCATGTCTCTGTTAAGCCAAGTGAAATTTAAATTCATATTAATTTTTTGGAGGACTGACTAGCTTCATTCTGCTTTCCAGTTTCTGGTAGGATTTCTGGGAGCCCTCTTTAAGGCACTCATACTGTCAGGGTGTCTGACTGGGTGACATGGAGAGTGTGGAATAACTTGCTTTGCTCAGTTAGATATGTCCTGCTTGTTTTGTGTGTCTCTGGTCACTTCTGGGGATTTCTCTTACTGTATTTGTCCAGTCTGCCCTTGAGCCCCTGTAAAGTTTGAACATCCTTTGACAGAGTGATTCTTTTCTCTTCTGTTTCTTGGTTCTGTTTTCACTGATCCTACTAGAGTGGTATGAAGTTCCTGTGTTCTTGAATTGGTTATTCTTGCTTTATTTTTGGTATCATATGTCCAAAACAGAGGATTACATTCCAGAGAGCTCCACACTGGCAGCAAGCCTTGCTTCAGTGAGCTCATGGTTATCCCCACCCTGGGTGTGTGTGGGGTGGGCAAAGAAGGCAGGGAGAGGGCTGGAATGTTCCAGACCTTTACACTGATGTGGAGTGTGTTTCCTTGGTCACACACTGACACAGCCCTCTTGTCTTCCTTGGCAGTGCTCGGCCCTCCAAAAAACTCTGCAGGCATTACATCTGGAAGATCAACTGTCTGGTGATCACCATCTCTGCTTTTGGAGACGATGCAACAAAAATTTATGGGAGCTATTTGGGTTCAGAAAACAATGCTAAGGTTGGCTGCCAAGTTGACAAAAAGTAGCATAAAGCAATTTTCAAGATGTTTTACGTTCCCATTTTCTATGATATTTTGTTTGTTTTTAACTTGCCAATCTTTTACATTTCTTTTACATTTGCCTGGTGATCTTGCCTCTTGCTTTGGCTTTTGACTCCTCTTGCCTTGGTCATTCTCCTCAGGTGAAACCAATTATGTCATAAAGCACATTTTCTTCCCCACTTTTTTGCAGTGTTTCCTCTTATTTCTTCATTTCCAATAAGGAATTATGATTAACCATTCAAGTAGTGACTACATGATATGGAAGTACACTTACAAATCAGATCCAAGAGTGCTTTTGTTGCTGCAGACTTTGACTTTGAAGGATGGGTTCTGGAAGGGTTACAGGGTAAAAGTATCCTTTTGTATAGTGTGCAGCCATTTAAAGGATCTGCTCCGTTAATAACTTTCGTGTCACTGGCTCGGTCCTACTCAAATGTAAAGCTCTTGTAAAAAAAAAACAACTGCAATGGTCAGAGCCTACACGAGGTGGCAGTACTGGTATCATGCTGCTTCTCTTTTTTGGGGGCTTGCTGATTTCCAGAAAATGTCCCTGTAAATGAATTGTTTCATGTCAGAAGTGGGCAAGCTTGCAAACAAGTCCATCTGGTAAGCAGATTACTACGTTTCTATATAAATAAAGAAGATCATCCAACTCTTTCAGGGTCATTTTCCCCCTCAGATCATGAGAAAGTCTGTTTTCAATGCAGAAAAATTCAGATACGGTGCTCCAAATGCATAACTGAGCACATCCTGCCTGGTTAGATGATGATAGCAACTGCAGTTCCTGACAGCTTGGAGCAGAGTGAATTATGCCTTGTAGAAAACTGAGCATGGATTTGCTAGGCAATCTTTTCAGCTTCATGGACAAGGGGGTGAAATGTACTTCTGTTAGACTGAGTCCCAGAGAATAGGTCCTTAGGATAGAAATTAACTGGGTTTTAAGCCATCTACCCCCAAAAGAAAAAGTATTTTCATCTCATGTAGGGCCCCATTTTCATGAAATGCTTTAACTTCGTGGATAAAAATCTCTGCATCAGAATCAGATACTCTTATGGCAATCAATAAAGTCAATGGATGAAAATGAAACAAGTGGTGTGGTGCATTTTCTTTTCCTTCTGTTTTCTGAGATTTTTATGCCAAATTGCTTTTTTCAGATGAGATTTTTTTTATTGCTACTTTTTAAACAAATGGACCAACCAGGGAGACTGAGGTCTGTGTTCCACCTAAAAATATCTTAATTGTGTTGCAATGATCAACAAGAAGTCCCCTGCACTTTCCATCCTTGTTCTACTCTCTTTCTGTGAAAAAAATTATAAATCTGAATTCCCAGGCAGATCACTCAAATGCTTTTTTTTCCTATGCCTCTCACTGTGCTGGCAGGATATGGTTTGGAAGACAGGAGGAGGTCTGGGCATATGAGAGTGGAAGTGATTGGAACATGTCACCAGACAGGGAGACATGTGAGGTGGGCCATCCTTAGTAGCTCTGAAAATCAGTGACTCCCTGGCTCTGTGAGCCTCAGCTTCAAAGTTCAATTGGCCAGGGGATCACGTCCACTGTATTGATCCAGAGGGAAGCTCCAGGATTGTGCTGTGTGTGAGGCACAGACCTACCTGCAGGGCATGTGGAATGGAGTTCGACCATCTGAGTTCTAGAAAACTACCCCGGGACTGAGCCCATCTCATCCACTTGATTTCCTTGAGCAGCCCTCTTACTGCTCCACTCTCTCTGTCCTTCCCTGGCTATTCCAGGCTGGAGAAGGACATTGCTATTGAGGACAGATGATGTTTACTCAGGTCATTGTTGACAGACTCTTGGCTACCCTGAGAATTAACGACAGGAAAGCCCAGCAGCTGGTAACTCACCAAACTCCCTTCCCAGGGCTGAGGTTCTGCAGCTGCAAACTAAGTCAGCCAGCAGGAGTATGCTTCCCAGAGGAGATGCTTGGGAACCATATAAGGAGGGATGTGCAGTTGGGTAAAGGACAGTGCTGAGGCTCTGTGATTTGAGGATGTGGTGCACTCTCTTGGAGGCCTGTGCTTTCCACCTCTTGAAAGCTCTCCAAGGTTTTGTGCTGCTTTTCCTATCTCTGAAGCAGCTTTAGGGAACAGGCAGACAAATATAAAGGAACTACAGAGAAAAAGACCCAAACCTTTGGAGCTATTTGGTATCTGAAATTCCAGTGAAGTCAGATATAGCCTTTTACAACCCTTTCATATTTTGGGCATGAGAATCTTTACACAGAGTTATTATATTGCTAGAAGCAGAATCCAAACCTAAAAAAATAGCTTTCATAACTTTTTTTGAAAGATAGAAAGAAAAAGAATAATTTTAAAATGATTAGGTATGATCTTTATATTTTAAGGCTTCTCGGTGCGTGCAGAGAAAAAAAATTAAGAAGAGAAAGAGAAGAAGTTCTGCAACTAACCAGAGGAGAGGGAGAGCACCAGGCTTGGCAAGGGCAGGTATCCATGCTTTCACTTCAACATTTGCCACTTTACTAGAGAGGTTCTTACAAGTCCTGTCAAACTAAAGGGCAAACACCAAATGAGGAGTGAGCCCCTTTCCTGCCCCTTTTCTAGATTTTCCTTCTAAAACAAAGCCTGTTTCTTGATCATAGAAACCTGAAAGCTTTAAAATCTGTGCTCTGAATTATGGCCTGAATTCACTGGATCATAAGGCCATCCTTCGTTATAAATGAAAAATGACCAGATAGCTGGACTGGCAGGCAGGCAGCAGACACTATTTTCATATATCAAGTGTTTTTGCGGGATCTGTGAGCACAGCATATGTTGTGTTAGATAGTTTGCAGTCCCAAAGCCCTTTGCTAACCTGGGTTTCAATCAGTCCTTGTCTGCAGCACTTGGCACCGAGGCCCTGGCTGAGTGGTAAAACAAGATTATGTCACCCTCCCTCACATCTGCTGCGCTTCTTGGAGAATATCTAAATTCAGCATGATTCATCTGAAAAATCATGGTTTTCTGAGGAATGGTGCACTTAGAAAAAATGCTGAAAGAGCTGATTAAATGACTTTTAATCACTTTCCCCTTGTGGTTTGGTGGTCACTTGCAAGGGGAAATGGCTTCAAATTGAAACTGAGTAGGTTTAGTTTAGCTATTAGGAAAAAAATTTCTTTGCTCTGGGGGTTGCGAGGCAATGGAAAAGGTTGCCCAGAGAAGCTGTGGATGCCCCATCCCTGAAGGTGTTCAAAGCCAGGCTGGATCGGGCTCTGAGCAATCTGGTCTAGTAGATGTCACTGCTCATGGCAGGGGGGTTGGAAATAGATGATGTTCCAAGTCCCCTTCCAACCCAAACCATTCTATGATTCTATGATTCTCTTACCCTCTTATCCAAGCAAAGAAGGGCAATAACTTGTTTGTTTGTTTGTTTTAATTTTTATATAGCAATTCTAGAAAAGATGAAATAGCAGCTATAAAAGGGATAAAGTGTTCTTCATGGTCTTCTTTAATCTTCCCTTTTTTGCTCAGCCATTGAGGTGATCTACTATTTCAAGCAAGATGTTTCCAGTCTGCTTTTACAGTGGAAGGTTTCATTGGGTTTGCAGTTACCAGAATACAAAGGAATTCACCCTGCAGCTAGGAGAGCATCTGGGAAACAAGAACTACTAATCTGTTATCATTCCCTCTGAAAGATCTCTCCCACCTTAGAGCAGGCACCTTAGATAGCTGGTGTGGGTAGATACTCTCCTCACTCAGGTTATCCCATCCCTAGTTCTCATCTCTGTGATGCTGAACTATAGACCTGACAAATAGTAAATGAAAACATCCTGCTTTGTTAAATTAATGGCTCATGTGGTGCCGCATGTGTTGCTTACCCACAGGTGCCACCGAGATCATGACTGGTATCCTGGTGGAAAATTTGGGCAGTCTTCCAGGTGTAACTCTGATGCTGACATTAGCTTTGCAAAGCTGTCAACAGGCACACAGCATTTCTCCTCAGTGTGTTACCTTGCAAAATGTAGCATGTTAGAACTCCTTTTATTTCCCCTGGAAAACTATTAATTCTTAATTGTGTCTATGCCATTATAAACATATTTTCCAAGCATCAACAAGCACAAATCAGGATCAATATGAGAACTGATGAATCACTTTTTTCTTAGGGCAGTGCAAAACATCCAACAGGTAAATTTGAGCCTGTGAGAAGTGTTTGATAAAGTCTACTAGCAAGTGCAAAATATACATTACTGAATCATGAAATCAGATTCATCTTAGTCACATGGAGAATCTGTGAGTTTTGAAGTTTGCTTTTTGGATAAAGTAGTGGTGGCAGCAGCTCCTTTTTCATGAAAGTGGGAAAATGACTGTGCACAGAAAAGAAATTTCTAATTCCCTGAGCCTGACAGTGTGACCTATTGCAGCAATACAACAGAGAGTTTGTAGCAATAGGAATTCCTGCCTCCCAATATAGGGGTGTTATGCAGCCACTGTGGTCAGTCCAGCTTCTGGTGCATTGGGGATTGCTTCTTCCAGGAGCAGCTGCCAAAGTAGGCCCTGTATTTCCAGGTTATGTAGGGACAGTACCTCTCTGAACCATGTTAAAACATTAAGCACCTCAAATACTGGGTGGTAAATTTGATAAATAGTTTGAATGGACCAATTTTAGCTGAATTTTCCTTATTCAGAGGAATAAAGAGAGCTTTCTGAGGTTGAGAAGGAATTTGAGTGCACTAAAATATCCAATACAAAAATGTCAACAACGTTATAGACTGCCATAAACAAAGCGTTGAGAAAACACTTCATTTTCTCTCAGAAATGAAAATGGTTCTTTTCTCTGAGGCATAGTTGAAGTACTCAGGTGTGAAAGAAGTAGTAATCCAAAACAGGGCAATAGTGGGATAAATTTAGCTGTGACAAGATGATTGCCTTTTGCCTGCATGTTGCAATAGGTAAACATAAATCAGTCAAGGCATACAACTGGTCGAGCACTGAAAAACATGTAAAAATACCTAAAATTGTTTTTTCACTTACAGCTGCAGCAGGCACAGTTTTTGCAGAGCTGAAGCCATCTGCACTCCACTATGTGCTTTCAGTGCCATGAGCTGGACAAACAACTACAACTTTTTCCAAGTTAAATTTAAGAGAGAATTCAGAGATCTGCATTAAGAGTTGTGGTTCTGTTTGAGGTTAGGAGTGCTGGGCATTGCTGTTTCCATACAGCTGTCAATATGTGTGCTGGCTGCCTAAGCTTCCTTACCAGTCAATGGCAATTTAGTCAGGACAGTCAGTGGATGTCCGAGAGCTCTTTGGGGGAACAAATGCTGCACTCTCTGAGCAGCTTTGGAGAAGACATTGGCTGGAAGCTGCTTTTAGTTGTCTAAACATGTGCATGTGATACAAATTGGAACTTGTCAAAACCATTGTCCACAACCTCCAGAAGGGTCAATTCACAAATGAATCTCCCAGAACTGTGTCACATCTGCCAGACCTGTGTGGCTCCCTTGGAGAGCAGAGGGTATCTCAGGTTGTTGTGGACAGCTGTGTTGAGGCACCTGTCCTGTGACCACAACAGGAACTCAGAAGTGTACCTCCCATGGCATGCATGACTACACACATCCCTTCATGCACAGGCATCTGTGCATGGAGCACAAAGTGTAGGTGTGGGCATGGGCATGCAGAGCTGTAATTGTACAGACAGATACATGTGGAGGTGTATGTGTATCTACAAAGGCTTTTCTGTGTACGCCATTTGATCATACACACTTACACAAACCTGCAGGTGCTTATATGTGCACCTATATGGGGCTATATATACATGTGTACTTATAGGGTACATATACTGGTTTGCCTCTACACCTGCTGCTTACATTTTCCTTCTTGATCCAGGGCAGATGCTGAACCTAAAAAGCTCTTTTCCTTTGCTTTAGTGAAAGCACATCTTCCCAAATGAAACTAATAGTACATGGAAAAAATCCCATCTAATACCCCCTTTTCTCACTTTGTAGCAGTGGGGCTGCCGAAAGAGCTAGAAGCTGCGGCTTAACAGTAAAAAGATTTTGAGAGTAACTACTTTGAGGTAACTTCTGAAATGGTGATATTAATTTTATCAATTCACATTTTTGAATTTGGGAGCCCAGTTCCCTGTTGCTCAGTGCCTTATAGATCCATCAGACTTCTTTCCTCACTCTCCACATTAGTATGTTAGACGTGCAGCATGAGTGGACAGTCCAGTGGGACTGGTGATGTTACTTTACAATATCAGTTCTTTTCTGCTTCCATGAAAGAAATTCCTCTCCTCTCCTCTCCTCTCCTCTCCTCTCTCCTCTCCGGAATACATTCCACTTCCAGTGTTATTTTTTAAATTTTCACAATTTACATATATAAACACATTAACATCTCTTGTAACTATTTCCTCATTAAAGTACTCTTCCCCTGTCAGCCCAGAGTTTATCTGTGTCCTAATGATCTCCTCTGGTTCCAGTGTGAATAAATGAGGAATGCCACTTACTCCTTCAGGAGTGCTAACTTTGGCAGTTATGTTTACTTTCAGTAATGAGCTTTAATTACTTTAGCAATTACAAGTATTTGACTGAATTTCCACTGACTGCACACAACATCTGTACTGGTGGGACTGAACACGCTCCCTGATCTCTGCCCAGGGCTCACTAGAACATGGTACCAGCTGTATTCCATTAGTTTCTCAAGCAGTAAGCAAGCAGAAGCCTTCCATATTTATGCCAGTAGATTTAAACTAGTGCCTCTTGCTTTTCATGCCAAGTAGACTGAAACATCCTGGATATTGCCTTGTTTCTCAAGTGAGATAATGGTTAAATCATTTGATGCAAACAACCTGTTCATTACATGGCTTCCTCTGCCTTTGTGTCAATGCTGCTTTCTGAGCAGAGGTCTCTGGACTGGTGTTTATTGATATTTTTGGGTGCAGTGTGTCAAATGGCCTTTCTACAAGTGTTTGCCCCATAAAGCATGTGCTACAGACAGAACTTCATCAGAGATATGTTTTCTTATTGAATTACATAGAGCTGTTGATACTTCAGGAATTAGGAAGTTAAAGCTTATTGTAAGATTTGGTTATGTTGTCTTAAAGATGTTGCTTAAAACTGTGAAAGGAAGGAGATGCTTAAACACCTCTTCCCCTTGCCTTGTTATTTGCAACCATTTTCTTGCAATGTACATGAGCTAGATAAAAGGATAGCTATGTTTAAAAGGCATGTACTCAAATGCTAGGGAATGCCAGAACTGAAGCTACATGTTCAGCTTTGTGCCTCTGGAGATGTTTTTCTTCCCTTACTCTTCAGACAGAAGGTCCATGACTGTCCTCTCTGATCATCGGTCTTCTACAACCTGAACCACAGCTCTTGGATCATCTTCAGCATGTCTGGGAAGCACTGAGCCCGTGGGTGTGTCAGCAGGGACCCTGCCCATACTTGCATGCCATGCTCCCAGACAGTCCCTGAGAGATTAAGGAGCAATTGCAGAGCAATTGCAGACTAGTCCTACCTAGTCATGGGCTGGTAGTGAGCTCTGCAGGCGTGTGGCTTGCTCTGCTAGGTTACCCTAGCCCTGTGTAGTCCTTGGTGTGACAGACTCTATTAGAAGGGATTTGTGGGATAAAGATCTAGGAATGCCAGGACAATACATGAATGGCTTTCAGGTCTTCAGGAGCAACACTGCTTCTGGGAGCACACCACAGTGTTGTGTGCTGTGTGCAGCTGAGCTACCTCTGCCTGAGCCAGTTTGGGTAATGAGAACAGTCTTCATGGAAAGTCAGATATACTGGTCCTTTTGCAGAGAAGACTCCTTTCAAAGGGAAAGGGACAGGAATGAGCCCCGGGAAGGAACAAGGAAAACAGAATTGCAGTGTGGTGTGTATTACAGAATCCAGAGAACAAATAACTCCAGGTTACCCTGACATCTCCAACAACTAAAACATTACCAAATCACAAAAATCCCTTCAAGGTGATTAAAGATTAAATGGAAGAATTACCAGACTGAGTACAACAGTGTCTCTCTTCCCCTTCCCCACTCTCTGCACATAACCATGCAGTTCTAGGTGAATGCCAGAAGGGCCAGGTGTCCTCCCTTTCCCTCCTGCCACTACCGTGAAGTTTCAGGATGCCTTTCAGTGGTCTCCTGGAGCTTTGCAGCTGTGCATTATGGCTTGTGAAGGGAATAGGCTACACAACACACTTTGGCTCCTCAAACACTAATTACTTCAATGGAATTATTAGCACAAAGGAAGATTTCTCAGGTGAATGAGGACAGCACAAATATGCAGGTTATATTTCTACAGGCTATAAATAGAGGCCAATCATTCATGCAGTGTAAATGTCTTTTTCCCTGCTTTCTGAAGAGGACTTATGGGGAGGAAGAATAATTTGTGCTCATAAATATATTTGCCCAGAAAAATTAATGAGCTGTGGAAACTGCCAGAGAGATAGTTGAAGAGAGATTTTTCAGAGAAAGGTTCACATATATTTTTGCTACTATAAACAAAGATTTCTGATGACTGAGGCAAAAAAAAAAAAANAGCCCAAAAGAGCTGATCATGCTTCCTTTTGAGAGGAATATCCCTGGTTCAATTCACAAAGCTACTGGGGGAAGTCATGTAGCCTCCTCCACACTTCTTGAAATTCTCATCCATGATGAGAGAGAGCTGGGTCTCCAATCAGATCTTCTACTCTTTCCCCTGAGGCTGTGATTTGGCATGCCAGGGGGTTTGGTGACAACACTGCAGGTTCCCACACCTTTGCCTGCTCCATCCATGACAGGTTGTACAGTCACACTGTAACTGGAATCAAGGATGGTTCTGGCAGAAAAATCAATTGACAAAAATAAAAAAAGTACCTGATTGTTTTTTACCCTAATAAAAATGGGTTTATTAATGTGGTCCATGGCACACCTGGGTGAGAAGACAGGAAGAAAGACTGAACAGATTTAATTGGTAATTAATACTTTATTGCTTCAATTACAATCAAAAGTGCCTTTATGTGTATTGATTTGTTATTTTCCACTCCAAGAGAAATTTATGTGAATAGAAGTCACGCACTGTTTGTCAGACAGAGCCTTATACTCACAGCAGGAGTAATAATTGAAATAATGATTTCCTGCTATCTTCATATTTACTTAGAGTTTCAGAAAAAATCTGCAGAAATGTGGGACACCATTACTGCTTAAAACCAGATATATTTATAAGTGGACAAGGGGGCTGAAGTTTTTGAGAGATTTCTCCCAGAAGAGCAAAAATGTATAAGTGTGGCTATGATATTTAGCACGTCTTTAATTCTACAGATGTCCAAACCAGCACAGAAGTGCTTTCAAAATGTGAATTTTTGTGCTTCCTCTCTTCTTTTCCAAATGGTCACAGATCACCAGAAATCTTGAAACAATTTACAATTAATCTCATGACTCCCAATATTTAAATATGAGTTCAAGACTTCCACCAATTGATTTGACATAACTTGGGAGGCTCACTTACACTGAACCAATGCCTAGCATTTTTCAATTGTAGTGGAACAGGAATCTGGAGAAGAAAACATGGGGCAGTTAGAACAAAAATATTGTTTGCTTTTTATAGATAGCCAAAGCTTCCAGGGGTGTACCCTCTGGAATTTGATATCTAAGTGAAAAAAGTAATAATAATCAATCTTAAAAAAAACCCCTTTGATATTAGATATTTTAATTTACAAGTTTCAAATACATTTAAAATTTTTGTCTTGTTCCAAGAAAGTTACAAATGCATATTCAGGGAAATTCATGCTGCCCATGGTTATGATTTTTCTGTAGAAGCAAAAGAAGATTTTAACAAGAATTAGTCAAGATCAACAAGTTACATGAAATTATCTGAAATATTTTAACTCCTAAACTGTTATTTCATGTTTAGTTAGTATTCAGTTTCATGCCTGGTAGTCAAAGAGAATATATAGAGCTGGCTGATCTTCCATATGTACCCTCTACAGTAACAGGATCTCTGTACTGTGATACAGTAGAAGGAGGCCATTCCTTTGTTTTATGAAGAAGACATCCAAATAAAATATCACTTTTTCTTTGCCTAATATCTTCTCCCACTTTATTTTTTACAGAGAAGGTTTTTTTAATTTTCTTTTTTCTTTTTTTTTTTTTTTTGAAATGGTATTCTCTGCTCATGGTGACTTCACACTGCTTTATCTTCACTGACTTTGGAAGAATTGCATCTGAGTTACATGGGTGCGATTTACTGGGAATGAAGCCCATTATAGATAATTAACTGTAGTGCATTTTTATAATTCTTTTTATTTAAGAGAATATTTTCCTCCCTTTCCCCAGGGTGTATTCCATCTGCTCCAAGATAGGAGGTAGAAAGAGATGTGAAGTTATTTTTCATGTTTTTAAAGGCACAGAGACAATGAAGAAAGTTGGCTGGGTCCCACTGTTGTGAAACCTTTTCTTTTTCTATACATTTCTTCCTGATACTGTCTGGATTGCTGAGGCACAATTATTGTGGCCAAAGACAAGGTCGTCCTGGAGATCAACAAGCCATTAGAAAGAGGCTGAGAAAGCATGAGAACAGGTTAGGCATTCAACTGAGGCATGGACATCACTGCCCCAAACCCCTTCAGAGACTTCTGCAGGCAGCCTGAATCCATGTGCTGCCTTCCTGCAGGCAGTGGCCATGAGACACCCGCTCAGAGCCCAAAGCCCATCCCTCCCTTTCCTTGGTGTGACGGATGCCCCAGGGCAGCTCCTCACACCGCAGCTGCTGCCTGCTGGGTTTGTCAGGGCGGAGCAGCATTCCCCAGCCCTGAGCTGCGTACCTCGAGTGTTCTCATGTTGGCTCCCTTTGTTCACCTGCATCATGCATTTGTATAGGAAAACATCTTGAAAAGTGTCTCAAAAGCTGGCTTGTACGGTTGGATTCACGCCTGACCCTGGGGACTTGGGTGCATTGTGGAAAGTGAGTGTGTGTTAAAGCAGCGCTCTCAGGGAGGGCGTTTGCTGCCTTCAGGGGGCTTACTGAGAAAATTGCAAGGCTTTTGCCTATGCCTCAATAACAGACATCATCTTCTTTTTAAGTCTGTTGATCTGAACAGAAAGAAGGGCAAGGCCCTGGAAGACAAAGCTCTGAGAGTTCATTTTGATACACTTTTCATACATCTGAAGCAGATATAAAGCATTCCAAAATTTCTCCTGCATGTTGGTTTCCTGTGGCTGATTTACAGGCTGTGACAGAAAATCCATTCCTGTTCCTGTAGATGCTAAATTCATTACCCTGCCACAGAATTCAGATTCTCCACTTCTCCTTGAACTTCAGCTTGTTGCTATGGCAACCAGAGCCAGACAATATATTTTTTCCTCTCACTATTTTCCATTGGCATGGTTGCATATTGCAGTAAAAATAGTATCCTTTTGCAATATTAATAAAAAAAAAATCACAAAAAAATCATTGGTTTTTATTAAAAACTTTCCCTCTGTACCATGATTTTAGGACATAGATTATATATGCTGAATAAGTCTGATTAATCACAATAAAATAAAAAACTTTATAAATTAACAGAGCATATTTTCCTTACATCTGCGCTCAAAAAGCTTTATTTTCCTTTCTTTCTTCAAACCTTCCAACAGATGGACATTTTAGTTCACAATAAAATAATTTTTGAAATGGATTGCCTTTTTCTTCAATAAATAACTGGTCACTGTTCCCTGTTTCAGATGTTGCCTCCTCTCTACAGTTGTCAGAATTATTGAGGGATTAGCTTGCCAGTAAAAGTCCATGCCGTTTTGAGCTTGTCTCTCTGAAGTCTTGTTTAAATTCCAAATTGGTTTCTGAGGGGAGTGTCTGTTCTTTGCTGCAAGAAATCCAAGGAATGTCAGGAGGATGGAAATGAAATCAGTCAATCAATAGGTTGCCCTTGCTCTCCTGAATGAGATAGAAGGCTGATAAACTAAGGCAAGTATTAGATGATTAGACTGATTGGCAGTGTCCTGGCCAGAAACAGCAGAGACTGTAAAAAGGAATAGAAGGTATTCAGGAACTCAGTGTTTTAAGATTAATGAAGTTGGGACTAATTTATTAGTAATGGCTGACATACATTAACTAAAAAGATGCTTATCTGCACATATAATGCTTTGTTCAGCCTTCCCTTACATACATTATTTATTTAAGCCAACAGACCCTTAGCACATGAGTGCACCACATGAGCCTGAGGCTTGTACAGGGAGTTACACTGCAAAATACCCACGTAAGAGAAGTGTTTGAGTGGCAGAAGCTCTCAGTAAACAGGGTTTTTTGCTCTTCATGCAGAGCATGGAGTTGTGTTACTCTGCATCTACCTTTCCACGTGTCTTCCACGAGTGTTTAATCTTTCAGCTGGTTGTACTGCACCATTCTTACTGCAGTGCATAAGGGGGAGACAACTGCTAATAAATGGATTTTCTTGACAGCTCTCTGAGATGAAAGCATACTGATATCCAGGCTTGTGGGTATGTCATCTAAGTGACTTAAAGCCTAGACTCTACAAGGCAAGTCATCCAATCTGAGAAGCCCATGGACTAATTTACAAAGCTTTTCAATTTTTGTGATGCATACCCAGGACACAGGCATTCCTTGACTGCAGTTGCAGCTGCAGATTAACCCTTTAACATAACTTAATTAGCAGCATGGCCCTGATGACTCACAGAATGCGACACACCATGTACATTAACTCACATAGGAATCCTGTAGAAAAGCTGTAAGACGATCATGAACTGAAAGTTCCTACTAAAATACTTTTTTTAAAAGTACTTAATTGATGTCAGTGTATCCTATTTAGTTCTGGGAGTTCCTAATTTTTGATTACTTATATATGAAGCTGTAATATTTCTTTAAGGCTTTGTTAATGGTTACCTCCTATTTTTTTTTTTCCCCTTTCCCCACCCCCTGGCACTGTATTTAATCTCTGGTGAGGTCAGGATGAACAGTGACAGCATAGAACAGACAAGATGGACTCTTTCTCACCTACCACTTGACATTCAAAGATTAGACCTTTAAAGCTGAAGCATGCCCATCCCTTGGCGGTAGATGGGGAGAAATGCTGTCCTTCAAGGTGCCTTATGCCTGAGATATGAAATAAATTGAAGCAAGAATAAGGTCTTTGCTTTACATTTATCATTTTGAATTTACCATGAACATCACTTTTTTTCCCCCATGAGGCAGAAGGATTTTCTTCAGGGCAGATTTAGTACCTCACACATTTGGGCCCAGATTCTTTAATCTTGACCCTCTCTTACTTTTTATTACTCTATATGGATACAAATATCTGACTGTCTCATTTTTGCACAGTCATTTGTGGGAAAGTTTGCATATGAAATGAAAATTATAAACTTTCCTGGGAAGAGACAGCTTCTAGACCTTTCAAGCACTTACATTTCACTAGCAGTTATATTGCTCATTTTTATTCAATAACTACTCCGAAATTGAATGTTCCAGAGTTTGACACTATACAAATAAATGCCACTGAGAGCAGTACATCTGGTTTCAATAACAACAGCAATAATTTCCAATATTTGTTTTCATAATGAAGGACCAGAGTCCAACAGCATTGCTGGCGAGAAGAGCACTGAAAGTGAGAAGGGCATATAATTTATTGCACACACGAAAACTACGTTAAAAGAACATTATTGAGGTTGTAAAGTCAAACACTTGAGACTTAGGAAATGCCAGAATTAAGGTGGTCTGTGCAACTTTAATTTGACCTCGTCAGCGTATGTCTCCAGATAGTCTTTAGTTACACAAATGTATGTGATTTCTCTCCAAGACACCCACCTCAGTCAGTGCACAGAGAGTGTAAGTTGCCCATTTAAGGAACAGCTATGCAATACTTATTTTCCTTCATTTTCCTTCTCGTGTCTAGCATGTGATACTTTTGCTCTGCACCACGCAAACCTTGCTCTGAAGGAAAAATGGTTCATTTCCTCCCATACAGTTTTTGTCTTTCTCATCGCTGCTGCAGCTCATTCCTTTGTAGCATCATTTCTGTAGAAATCTGTGCCTGTGGTAATGAGTCTATGTGGCAGGGAGGGGGCTGATGACCTAACTCTCACACTGCGGGGGATTTGCTACTTCTTGTCAGCATATTTTGAATACCTGTGAGCAGTAGGGGGACATTTGTTGGAGACACCAGCAGGGCAACCTTCCAGTTTAATCTCATCCGAAGACAAGTGACCTGTGTGCTGCAGAAGAGTGCAGGAATGCAAACCAAAGCATGGCCAGTGGGAATGACTGGGAGATCCTCTTCAAAGCCACACTGCAGCTCAGACCTAAGGGGCTGTGTTAGGCACGTCCTGTGAGAGCACCATCTGTTTTACAGATGGAGGAACCACACCCACAGAGGTTAAAAAAAAGTCATCAACTAATTTTGGGTGCGAATGTGAGATAGCAGAAATTCAGTCCCTTCAGACTTACCACTTAGAGCAAGCAGTCTGTCCCTTCTCTGACATTGCCTTGCTGCAGTCACAGACCCATGGACCTGATATTTTCCCGTCTTGGTATTTCATCCCTGTTTTAATTCAAGATGACTCCTCACTGCACACTAAAATCAGTAAGTCACATAGCCTACTTATATTAGAAAATGACACACAGACAAGGCACGGGCCATAGCTCAGCTTGCTTCCACACAGCTCTATTTTCTCCCTCCCTCTCAGCAGTCCCAGAAAGCCTCATCCATATAGCTTACTGGGTGCATACTCTTGCTCATCTTCTCCTCAAAGCTGTGACTGACCAGCTGCTCTTGTTGGGACGATATTCTTGTCTTTGGCATGGATAATCATGCAGTTGCCATAGAACAGGGACTATAACTCTGTTTTCTTCCCCTTACCATTTCCCATATGGGGACTATGAGCTCATACTTTTTTCCATGTCCACAGAGCTTGAAATAAGTCCAGCTGTATATAGCCAGGAAATTCCAGCACTTGGTATTTCCATTTCCTTAAAACGTTCTATTTGTTTTATCTGTATTTAATTTCATCTGGAGGTTGGGGCTGACGAGTTGCTGATCTGTAAACTTTGCTTGGTTTCATCCTCAGAGCACCATGAACTTTCTCTATGAAGGACAGATGAACTCTCATTAATACCCATGCAGCTTGCACATTCCTCATCAGACAGTGTGGGAATGTGGATTTTCTTGTCCCTCTTGCACAGATCCCAATGGTACCAATGAAAGAAGAAGAAAATTCTTTATAATCTAATCAGTGCATTTGCTGCCGCATTGCCCCAGAACAGTAGCACATCTGATACTACTTTAGTTTGGACTTGACATTGGACAATCAGTCACAATTTCCAAATGTCTAATGTGAGGTATGCTGATGTTTAACAGGCAGTCAGAATGGACTATCCTAAAACAAACAACAAGTAGCACATCTTATTAAATTACATTACTTCAGCTCTACTGAGCTGCTTTTTTAAAATCAAATATCAGAATGCCAAAATAATGACTAAAAGGAAATTGTTAGAAACACTTTCTTGTCCTGAACATGATGGAAAATGTTCAAATAAATTAAAATCTTCCTGTCTACAAACCACAGCAATAAACCACCACCACTATTTTTCATAGTGGATCATTATGCCATATGGGTTTTTAATAGAATATATGATCTGGTCCAAACCTTGGCTATTGCTCTTATCTATCATTTGTTATAAAGATAGCAGACATGTTTGATTTCTCTCATTAAACTGAATCCATTCCTGTCTTCAGGTTATTGCTCTTTCAGAATCATATCTACCACATTCCCAAGTGGTTTTAATTATCTTTCTTGCATTCTCTTTTTCAACATGCTTTTTTTCCAAATGTTTTAAATTGTTTTACGTTGATAGCAAAGCATCTTGCTGGGGCATGTTTATTGAAACATGCTACTGAAGAAGCTAATTATTGGGTAGATTATCTTTTTCTTGTAGCAAATGCAGTTGACTATATTAACTTCTTGGGAGAAAGAAATAATAACTATCTTGAATGACATACCATGTGTATGTGTGTGATCTTGGTGAATAGATGCTAAAGGTTCACGACCCTGCTTTAGTATCCCTTTGATAAGGAGAGACCTTTAATCATTTTGGAAGGAAATCTTGCATATATGGTGATAGTAACAAGGAAGTAGCAGATTATTCAGAACTGTTTTGTGAGAAAGATAAATATGGAAGACTCTGTATAAAAATTTAAAAACTTGGGCTAGTTTCCAATCTGATGTAAAGCTGTGTGGAGTGGTAGACTTAGTCAGAATTTACTAAGATTTACTCTGGGAAATATGACCCAGATGGCATGGTGTCCTCATGTTGTTCTCTCTTATTTGTCTGCTCATTTTCCAGCCAATCCTACTGGTGGCTCTTTCCAACAGGCAAACACGGAAGCAACCAGATGGGAAAGAAGGCAGAATGTTAACACCCCAAATGAGAGTAGCTGAAGTTATTCCATGGGTTAAGAGGAAGATCTATGGCAAATGCAGACCACTGACAGAGGGACTGTGGACATGGAGAGGACTTAACATCTTGTTTTCTGGTGGTTTTTTCAAAGTCCTACTTCTTTACCTTTTTCTTTACACATAGGAAAAAATCCCCCCTCTTCTTGCCCAGACCACTTCATAAAGAAGACCTTGACTGCTATTTAGCACATCTTCAGCAGCTGAAGGAGATCTCAGTGTCACATAAGCAAAGAGCAGGAAAGCTCATGGTGAGAACTTTCTGGAGCTTTAAGTGCCAGAGTATTTTTACACAAAACAAATCATAGCTGCCTCATACTGTGGGTTTAATGCTTGTTATTTTCAGCTTTCTCCATTTTATTAAAATAAGGGTCCCCAGTACTTTTGACATGTCTGGTTTTATTCTCAGTATTCAGTTTCAAGAAACGCAGAAACAAGGACAAAAACTGTTTTTTTTCACTGAAGTGTTTGCCTTTTAGGGCTAGGTTCAGCCAGCTTACTTTGGGTGATCAGTTCAGGTGTCTTGCTGCCTGAACAGGAGTCATCCAGCCTTCATGGATGAATAGTCAGGATTGATGTGCGTGCTCACTGGAGGGACAGAACACAGCTGCATCATAGTAGCTGCACCTCTGTGGAGCTCATGAGATCAAATCAGAGCTGTGCCTTGCATGATTCCCATCCCATGGGGTGCAGGGTCCTGAGTATCGTGGAAGGGTGGGAGCCTGCTGTGCTTGTGTTTCTTTGAAGTGGCCATGAGAAAAGCACGAGGTCCTTCCATGCCACATCACTCAGTCATGAGAGGGTTTTGCAGGAGTGAGGAGACAACCTAATGACTCAGACAAGGCTGCCTTTATGCACTTGCAGGTGTCTAGGTTCGGGCATGTGGGGGATTTCATAGCCTCAAACTTGGTTTTAGTCACATAACAAAACGTTTGCTGTGCCTACGTAGCACTATCATACCAAAAATATGCCAAACATGGAAGCAGTGAAAGGCTGAATAGCAGAATAACACCTTTTAAAGCACTTTAATAAAGTTTTTGAAAATAAAAGTAAGTGGAATTCATTAGTCTAAAATATAACCTCTAATTTTTAAAGGCTGGCATAAGCCTATAACCATAGATTTTGGAGTACTTAAATGATTGTATAATACCAAAATGTTTATATGGGCATGCATACAACTAAATTTTAGACCTGTTGTGCTTTTCAGAATGATCTAATGGCTGCTGCACAGAAGCTGTTGTTAGGACTCATAGGCTCTGTTTCTCTTTTCTGCCAAGATTTACAGCTAATGAGATGCTATTTTCTGCACTCCTTGGCTACTGCAAAACTGTATTTGTTAGGCGTTTTTTTTTATGACCTAAGATTTACTATTTCTAATGATCATATGCAAAGAAAACCTTTTATTCACTTAAGCACCATGGGAGACTGCATGTAACAAAATCACCATGTAATTTTCACTACAGAATCATTGTTGCTTTATAGCCACTGTGATTTTTTAGGCTTACACAAAGAACCAAATCCTGATCCCTCTTCTTGTTCTAGGCAAAAGCTTTGCAAGCATCCCTGTAGAGCAGATTTTAATTTTCATTACTTTGGTGAAGCAGAAGTAGACTGAAAACAGAGAAAAGTGGAATGAACATCATTTTCCAGGAATGAACATCTCATTCTTCAATGCAGGGAGCAAAGTGGTCTATTGTATTCAGGTGTGTTGAATTCAGTCTGGTTACTTGAAAATAGAAATACTATTCTAAGAAAATTTATCAGAAAATGTCCCATAGCAAACAACTTTTTCATGGCAAAGTCATAAAATCTTCATACTATGCCTGAATTCATATAATTTACAGTAGCTCTAAAGTCAGCTGTAATTCAAAAAGAAAGAAAAAGAAGCCGTTTCTGAAGTTAGATGATAATTCTGAGAATTCGTTTTCTTTCCTTTTCCATATTAACTCGCTGTTTGGAAGTTTATGCAACTATTTCAGCTCACATATATAAGATATAGTCCTTGTTACATTAGTATGTTGAACAGGTTTGGCATAAGTGAATGGGTAATATTTCAGTAAATTGCTCAGGCTGAACTTAAGATATTGAGTTCCTGTGATTTCTACACATTTTTTGGCTTGTGGTCTCAACTCTAGAAGAATGCATGCTTACATCTTTTGCATGTCTTTTTGAGTAGATAAACCGGTAAGAAAGGGCAAGAAAACCTCTGGGATATTGTTCTTGTGACACCAGATAGGCAGTGCTGTACCACATTAATATTCAAGATAATGACACAGTATTGACAGTGCCATCACCACAAAGGCCAACAACTAATATGTGAATGTGCTACACCATTGTAGGGGCTTGAGTAATTTTATTCCAAGGTTCAACCCTCATAGGCTTTTGCTTCGATGAGACTACAGACTGACTTAAACATATCTAAAACACTCACAGTTTTAAGCTCTTATTAATTGCACGTAGCAAGAAAGTAAGTTTCTGGACCTGGATCTTTTACAAATTTTTTCATTTTGACTGTCACACTCTCCTTTATAATGTAAATAACTCTAATGATGATGCAGTGAAGCTTTTCTTTCACACAGGTTTAAAGACTAATTGGTCTCAGCTGTAATAATAGCCCTCTACAGTCAGCTGGTATAAGTAATTCCTCTGGGCACGTGCCATAAACCCAGACTCTTGGTATGGGTTCTACAAAATCCACCTGGTCAGTATATTTCCTGCCTGGGATACCATATACCTATAAACATGATTATTCAGTAGTTGAGGACAAGTTTTCAGTTTGAGTCTGACAAGAAACACTGTCTAATGTACTAAACCTGTGAGTATTTCAGTTTGTCTTAATCAAACTCACTTTTTTTTAGGCAGTCACTACTGTCCTTACACCTGCCCTCGAGCTTACCCCACAGTTGCAGCCACTCTGATGAGAGGAAGAGCACATTCACCAGGTGGAGTGTGTGGGTGGCCAGCTTTGCTTGTGGCACAGGGGACAGTCAGGTGGACATGCATGGGGGCACCACACTCATGTGTTAAATTTTCTGAAGGGAAGGGTTGCGCCTTTAAGACCATAAAGGGACCACAACGGAGAATTTTGTGAATTTCTACAAAAGAGCAAAGATAAGAGCTTATGTCTAGCAAGTTGCAACCAATGAAGAAGCACAAATAACCAGAGTGTTGTAAATATTTGGAACACTAAATAATCTGCTGGCCACTCTTGAGAGAAAAAAGGCAAACACATGCCCCCCAAAAAACCATAAAAAACCCTATCAAAATATGTATAAAAACCTGTAATACCATGTGCTACTGCTGTTTTTGTGTGTTTACTTGTTTTTAAAATCTAATTCGACACATAAAGACAAATGTTGCCTCACTGATTCTGAGAAGACACCTTGTTTTATCAAAGTTTGTACAACACTGAATAAAGTTTGAAGTCATGACTTATAAGGGGGATACAACCAACCAAACAACTACCCACCCACCCACTAATTCAGACAGCTGTTTCCCCTTTCTAATTTATGCCCATGTTGAAAGATATTCTCTATTACAAATATTTACTCATTGTATTTAATCTACAATCACAGAATTTACTAGAGCAATGTAGTGATTTCTGAACTAGCTTTAATCTAGATAAATCTACCGCCACAATATAAAGCCTGGGGAAGAAGTTGAATTAAGAACACCCTGTGTATCTCATACAGCTGTCACTTGATTGCTGTGTAGTCATTGTCTTAACTGTTTGGCCACCATTTATACTAAAATCTTTCATATCAGTTCATCAGTACAAAAGTGCATTAGTGCTGCCTCCATGTTGCCAAGACCTAGGCAATAAGCTGGGAATTCCTGCTAAGGTTATCATGAAGAGATTAAACAATACTGACAAGTGGGGACTTTGGTAGGGACATACCAGGGGTAGAATAAATTGGTACAATTGTACCACTGAATACCTTCAGCCAGATGGAAGACATCTCCCTCACAGGGCTTGCTGAGTAGGAAAGCAGAGTTATTGTTATATTGCATAGCAAATTCAAGCAAGAGGACAAGTTATCATGCAGAATGAGGACAGGAGTTCTGGTATAAAGGTTCATGGATCTGTGCAAACAAAAGCACACAGATAGCAGAAGACAAAAGAGTAATTTACTCAGCAGTGCTGGCAGAGGCAGGATATGTGCTTTTGAATGTGGGTTAAGATTCAGCAGCTGAGGTCTAAGTCATTGCAGGGCACAAGGAAAAATAGTTTGGACTGTGACTGTCCAGTTCCAGATGGCAACTGACCCATGTATTAAGATATCCATATACCCAAATCCTGGAGAATGTAGCAAATGGAGTCAGACCCACTCAGGCTGCTGGAAAGAGCTGGAGGTTGCGTGAGAAAGTTGGGAGGCATGTTTAATCCTGTCAATTCTCCAAAGAGGGAGACTGCAAGATGAGAGCAGGAACAAAACAAGTGCACAGACAATCTTGAGTTCAACCCCTTTTGGACTGCTGATTTTGTGACATTTCTGGATTATTCATAGAATTACTTGAGCTTCATACTTTTAGACCACCAGTGCTGGAGAACAGAGCAGTAAGGTCCTCACTGAGGACACTGAAAGGCTCTGCCCCATTTTGACCCGGTCAGACTTTGATTTTCTAAATTATTATAGTTTATTTGGTTTGTGGGTGTTTTTTTGTTTTTTGTTTGTTTGGTGTTCCCACATCCTCAGCTCTGAAAATAACAAAAATATTTGCTAATTAGATGCCAATGGGATGTGATTATTCAAGGGCAGATACAAATATCAGCTTTGAGAAGTGCAGAGAATGTTTCAGGGAAATATTAACCTGAGTTCTAATTAAGGAAAATTAATGACTAACAAGATGCTTTTGACTAGCAGGAGAAGTTTAAGAAGCTGGGTAAGAACGATCATTGTATGATTAAATTTCCATTTATCTCTAATGTGAGCAGCAAAATCCTCATTCGAGGGAGATGACAAATACCTTACTTAAAATGTGCTTTCACTGAAACTGATAGTGGTTCTGCCTCTGATTTTGAAAAGGGCCAGTACAGCCAGTGTCGTGGTTTTCCAAACGAGCTAAGAATTTTGTGGTGTTACAGCTCCCCAGTGCACAATCACCTTTCACAAAAACCACTGTCTTGCAGAACAGCATCAGGCTGGCTGAGCCCATGTTGGCAGCCTGTGCCTGCAATGCATCTTTTGTCATTCTTCCAAGCTTGCTGGGGAGGTCCCTGGGGCAAGGCCCTCGCTGGCTGTGTGCCCATGCCACGCCCTGTACACTGCCAGTGAACACTAGCAGTTCCTGCATGCAGGGAAGAAGAGAAGGTGGTGATGGCCCTGTGGCTGGTGCAGGAGAAAGCTGCTTTTTGTTCCTGGTGTGCCTTTGATGGCTGGTTGTGGTGGGGTGAGGTGTAGTCACACAGAAGGGGGCGGGAAGGGAGTGGAAAGAAGAAAACACTTATGTGCTACTTCTTTGTCTGCAAGCATTGGTCCCAGATAATGCAACGCTGCTTTTGAATTTTAAAGGTGCAGGAATGGTATAGATCTTCCTGCTCCCTGCTTTCAGTAGCCATCTTTTCTGAGTGAAAATCCTCCCTTACCATACTACAGAAAGTAACCTTGCAAGCTTCGGAAATTTTGGTGCATCACGTCATGCCGAAAAATCCGTGAAAACAGCACACGTTTTTCCAAACCAGGCACTGCTGAAGATATTTTCCTTTATGGTGGCAAAAATGAAGCTTTCAAGTGTAACTGAGAATTCTCCCCCTTTCCCTGGCTTTATGGATGCAGGATTTCACTTGCAACAACAGCTCATCTTCTGCATGGGAGCCTCCGTCACATTTGCACTCTGTGCCAATCCATCCCCCGTGGAGTGAGTTTATAGCAACCAACAATAAGTGGCGAGGATTGAAACAATGTAAATAAAAGGCTGGTGAGCATTTTTAGCTCAAAACAATGAACTGTGATCACCTGTTTTCTAAGCAGGCTGAATGGCAAAGCTTGTACTTCTTCTTGATCATCATTTATAAAATAAAATATTATTAAAATATTTTGATTGACAAAATTAAACACCTGGCTCCAAATAATGCTGGGTTCTTCTTGCTGTTCCTTATGAGTTACTTTGTATGCTGATTTTCTCAAGAACAATAAGTGTGTCAGATATTTTAGACTGATAATACATTTTATAGTTTAAATGTGTACAGATGTATTTAATATAGTGAAGCTGTCCATATGTGATGCATTATATATGATAATGCATATATTAAAGAGTCTTTTATAGTCTCACATTATATTTCCATTGTGTAGGATGATGTATTATTTATTCACACACTGATTTCCACGTTCATGCGTGCAGCAGCAAATTTGCATACGTTGTCTGTCTGATTGGTAAAAAGCACGCACAAACGCATGGTTTGAGTACAAATGGATAGATATTAAACATTTCCTGATATTCTCTTAGCAACAGCATTTTGTTATTGATCGCATCGCAAACGTGAAGCACTTATTCAGCATAAAACATCTCTGTGCTTTCTGCAGTGGCTGCCATCTTTTTTTTTTTTCTTCCTTCTTCAAATCCTCTGACCTCCCTTGGGTAGGCTTTTATGCATGTTCAGTATGCTCACACAACTATTTCTACCAGCACTGTTGCCATAGAAACCAAGTGATTTCTTTTTTTTCCAACCTCCTTCCTGTCAGGATTTGGACCTAGTGCCAGACCTTTACACTGTTAGCAATAATATTTTTTCAATATTTAGAGACCTCTTTTAAAGGAAAAAAAAATCTGTTTATATTTTCAAGATGTGGTACTTTGTTTCAGGATACAAATTTTCAGGTACTAACATCAGCCAATTGATTCACATACTTCAAGGAGCTAAACAGCTCTTTCTTTTGCAACATTTAGACCGTGACATTTTGTAAGGAAGATGCCAGATTTACTTATTAATTGTAGACTTCAACTCAGAATGTGAATGAAGGGATTTATGTAATAGGTCAGTGGACTGTGTCTCACGTTTTCATTTTTTTAGAGCTCATTTTTAACACATTTCTTTAGTATACACACAAATAGCTTCCTAACCCCAAAACCTTATTTCTACCTAACATGACGTAGAGAACATAGCTTTTCACTGAATCAACTGACATATTTTAAGTGTAATTTTACTTAAACCACACGTGCACATTAGGTTACATCTACAATTCAACACAGATATATACACCTGATAATTTTTAGTTTGTGTAAAATATTGTACTGAAAAGCAAAATACCTATCACACATTTTCCTGTCTGGCTTCAACATCACCTTATCTTTTGGATGCAAATATCATGTTACACCAGCAAAATGTGGGAGAAGGAAGAGCTACAATGATTGGAAGTTGCTTTTCTCTCTTGTCATCAGGCAAGCACGGGATTTGCAGCCCCTGGTCCACAGCAACCAGACCTCCTGTAACAAAATTGCCAAGTGCAAGGCCACCGAAGTGGTCTCTGGTCGTCTTCTTTCCCTGTGGCGTACGGGGTAATTATAATCGTGTAAACATGAAAAACACATTGTAGCATGTTCCAAGTGCATTTATCCTTCAGTGACAGAAGAGGGAGCAGTTCTTCCTTCGCACTGTCAGAGATCCACCCGGCACCCATCCCCCCTGCCCATGCCCCTCTTGCCAAACGCAAACCTGCTCGATCATAATCCAGACACGGCTGGGTTTGGCTGTGGGGGCAAGCGCCAAGACATTTTGGGGTCGAGGGTGGAGGGGGGACAGACCACCCACTTAGTCTCTGGAGGAACAAAGCTGAAATTCTTTCTGGGTTGCCACTTTCCCTAAGGATATAGTTAGATATCAGGATCTTTTGTGTCTTACTGTATATTTTTATTTGTAACAATGCTTTTTTAGTTCCCCCCCCCTTTTTTTTTTTTTAAACTCGCTTCATCACGCTGCAAAAAAGCCGTAGTGGTGTGTAGTCAACTGGAGTGAATGTGTGCATTCTCCAGGTCTTGTTTTTGTGAGACTCTGTCCTGCTGTTGTTCCCACTCTGAGCTGAGAAGAAACCACGCATGTCTGAATAACGGGGCCCTTTCTGCCTGTTGTAATCCCGAATTGTTACAGTCTAGGGGCCAGCCATGCTGTCACCGTCACAAATTGATTTAACCATCAATTGCAGTGGTCATTAAAGCTGCTAGAAGTCCCAGCCAAGCTGATGAATTGCAGCTGAATGTGAAATGAGCCTCCAAGCCCGTTTCCCACCATCTCATATCAAAGCCTATTGTGTCCCTCCAAAGTAAAGGGTCGGAGGTTCAGCCTGGAGTTCAACAATGGGCTCAGTCAGAAGATAGAGCCCCCTTCGCCCTGGTATTCCCAATTACAGTTTTCTTTCCATACCTTATTGTGTAGTATTTGCATCCAACTAATACGTGGAATTATTGACATACCCCAGTGTCAATGGAGCTTTTGAAAGGTTTATCCCCCAAATATATGGAATCCCAAGCATCTGGTGGCTCCCCAGTATTGACAATGAAACGATTCCCCAGTTTTCCTCCTCTGACAGTGTAGTCGACTGATCTGAGCTGAAAGGCTATCTTTGCTCAGCAGAGATTAGCTGCTTCCAGGCTTCACACAAAAAAACCCCTGGGTCTGCTTCTGGAAGTCCCTTTCCTTCAGATGTATTGTTCCCTGGATCTGTCTTGTTACTCATTTTTATACGGAACTTAAATCTGCTAGTCTTTTGCTTAGTGCCTGTAAGTAACAGGGAAAGAAAAGAATAATGAAAAAAATCTAATACACACTATTTTTTTCCTTTATATATATATTTTTTTTAATTTTTCTTTTTACTTCCCGTGCTGTATCTTGTGGTTTTGGTTTGTTATTGAGCCACACACAGTAGGCGCTATTAGATGAAATCACATCTGATCTGTTTGGGGAGATCATGTTTGCATGCTGGACAGAATAAAGCTCATTTTGCCTGAAGTCTCTGCCCTGTCAAAGAGTGCTTTCTCTGTGGGCAAGGGACTCTGTGGCACAGGTGACAAGAGGAGTGTGAAGAGAGATGCCATGGCTCCCTTGTGAACGTGTAAAGTCCAGGAGGCCTCCTGACATGCGCACAGACAGGAAAAAGATGTGGGAGGGAGGGGGGAAGATTCACAAAAGAGGTCACAGGTCCAGACTACTCCAATGTATTAATAATGAGTCAGTAGACTGTGCTAGGTCTGTATTTCCCTAGGCTGTATTTATCACAGACTGGATGTCTCCACTAAATCTGTGTGGAGATGCTGTTAGCAGAGGACTAAGCCGTGGTTGGCCTGTGCTCCTCAGTGGCTCCCAGGGAGATCATCAGATGCCTGATCTTGAACTCTTTGCTGTCCAAAGACATAATGGGCCAATGGATAAGTAAAAACATACACTTTTTATTTAATAGGTCCTTTAATTCTTAAAACTGTGTCACAGAAGAGCAGCGTTTTTGTTGAACTCTTGGATCTTTCTTACCTCTGGAGTTTTCCACTGCATGTAGCAGTAAACTTTCCTCAATGGAAAGTAATATCATGGGTGATTTAATTTTTTTTCATGTTACATATTCCAGGTGAAGCATCTGAAAAGTCCATCAGTGCATACTAGCACCAGGTTTTCTCCACAGAAAGCTGGACTGAATGATTAAAAGATTAAAAACCAGAGTGATATTCTATTTGTCCAATAAATGGCCCCATGTAGTAATTTTATATCTTCATGAGACATGAAGCTGAGAACCTGTGATTTAAAAAAAATTCCCACTCTCCACTGTGACAAATTCAAGAACTTTCACCTTTTTATTTTTATCTTTAAAAACCAGAAAACCAGCCCCAAACAATGGGGAGTTTCCTCCAAATTGGAGACATCCAGGTTCAAAATCTCTCAATTTTCTTCACAGCACAGACAAGTATGCTACCCATTTGATAGTGTGAAATTATTCAACAATAATTTCCAGTTGTTTTCTCTCAATTTCTTTCCTGAATAAGTAGTTTTCAATTGGGCCAGAGGCACAAACTTGAGACTCTCACAAACTTGCCTCCCACTCTGATCACTAAGCAAGAAAGCAAGGCACTATTTTGGCCAAATAAGTAAAGGGGTGGTCTCAGCTGGCCTGTGCAGCCTGACTGCCAATATTCAGGGAGAGGGTGATAGAAAGTGAAAACTGCATCAGACATCTTGTAATCATGCTGTTCTCTATGCATGTGGAAAGTGTTGAAATGCTGCAATGAGAAGCCTGAATAATACATAGAACAGAATACATATTACTGTCCAAACTTCAGTAACACTGAAAGGTGCAAGTGAAACATCTCACAAGTACAGGTATTTACTTTTGAGACAAATTTGTACTCTGAGACTTTCCTTGCTTCTCTGCTTAGCTATTGCAAATATCTTTCTGTCTGATTTCTACTGAGTAGTATTCAGTGATATTGGAGCTCTGCTCACACAACTTTCTCAGTTTATGCAAGTCCTGAGGTGGGATGGTCAGCATTCAGATAAACAACCTTAGCTCATCATCATTGTCCAGTTCCAAGGGAGCAAGGCTGAACTGAGATAAAACTTTATCAGGAATAAAGTTCCCTTCAGCTCAACAGTCTAAATTGCCTCTGTGTGAACTCCTGCACAAATCAAAACTGAGAACAATGCAAATTCCCAAGACTCAGAGCCTGCTTGCTTTCTCAGGACCTAGAAGGCTGTCCACTGCATGATTACCTGAGGGATCCTGCCCCTGTAACATTCTTAGCAATTCTTGGAAAAGGGGTTGTTTCCTTGTGAGCTGTTGAGACACAAAGGAATCAAGAGAACTTCCATTGTGGTGTAGAATAAAGATGTTTATATTACAAACTTGCCTTCCACTTAAAAAATCAACCTTGTCCTAGCAAAATTTATATTCATAAATACATACCTATAGATTTTCATAGCATTGGGCTCACTGATAGATGAAGGTAGCTTTTGTCCTGTAGGGCTGGGTCCTCCAAGTCCACTGACAACAAAGATTTTATTTGCAATATTCATCTACTGCAAGGAGCACGCTTAGCTGTGCACAGAAAGAATTTTTTTTTTTTCTAAGATCATTAGAGTGGAAGAAATTCTTTTTCTTACAGGTTGTTGTCCTAGGGCCTCTAAGCCACCTCCTCATAGCATCAACCCACTCTTTTCATCATGCCTGTGATGGTACTTCTACACACCAGGAGCCAGAGTGTAGGCAGCCACCCATGCACACCCAGCTTGGCCATCTAACATGAGCAGCTGTCTTGTGTTCACGTGGTGGCAGCCCTCACTCCCCTGAGCTGTCCTGCCTGCTGGCTGCCAACTTTCACTACACTTCAAGAGCCCTGCAGACTTCTGTCCTTAGGTGTGTGTTAAAATGGGCACAAGCTGAACTGCAGGTGGTTCCCTCTGAAGATGACCTCCAGAGGTCCCTTCCTCGGCGACTGTTCTGGGATTTTATAAAAGTTTCAAACATCGTTAGCAGGATAGGCTGACAGGCTGAGAGATGATCCCTCTCAACAACTCCATGACTTGTTTTTGTATGACAAGCGGGGTAAAAACTTAGAAGACTTTTGCAGAAGAGTTGTCAGGATGCTAAAGGTAGTTTCATACGTACTGAAAAATAGAGATATTGAAATTATTTTTGCAAGGAAAGATACTTTCAACAGTGCTTGTTCTTAGCTGTATATCCTGGAAAATAAGCTAATTTTTCCTCACAGTATTCCTCAAATACTCTGCAAGTGCAATGGAAATTAATGCCTACATAATTATTAACTTGATATGATTAACTTATTAACTTTTGTAGTAAACCTTTCCTGAACTATGTTCACTGCGCACTCTTAGAGTTCATGGTTAATTGTACAAAGTAATATATTTGTCATTTGTGTTTTTGTGATCAACAAATGCAAAAAAGAGTTTAATAACAGCAATAATGCCACATTAAAAATCGGGTATGTTATATAGAAATCTATTTTACATATGCAGTGTTGAGGGAATATAGACATTTTTTCACTTTACAGAAATTTTTTAAATTTTCATTTTTTCACTCATAGAGCATTGAAACGAAAAAGCACTGTAAAGACATCCTTGAGCCAGCTACATGTGAAATGTCACAAGAAATCTAGATCCTTAATATATTTTTTAATTTTAAGATGTTAAAATAAGAAGTGAAAGCCTTTGACATTAACTGTAGGTGAAACCAATCATTGAGGTATTTACAATTCACTAAGTCAAATAATATGCAATAAGTGGGAATTTTCCCTGTCTTCCATGCCTTTCAGAGCATGACAATCATTTGGTGGTACCTGAAACATTTACAAAATGTCTTTTTTTGTGGTTTTCATCTGATCCTGAGATCAGCTCGGTTGGTCAGACCATGGTGCTAATATCACCGAGGTCATGGGCTGATCCCTGTATGGGCCATTCACTTAAGAGTTAGACTCTTGTTGTGGCCCTTTAAAACTCATAGTATTCTGTGATTTTGTGTATTGTTGATTTTCTCCTGAAGCCTGGAGACAGTTCATTAACTTTCAAGACCTACTCACAATTCAAACACGAAAATTGTGAGTGAGAAAGTGTTCACACTTCACAAAACCATGGGTTTTGGTTTGGTTGCTTACCTAGAACATGGATGTTCTCTGTCAGCTTCCTTAACCTAACTGATCTGCAGGACTTTGTTGGATGTGTCTAAAGAAGCCACTAAAAGCCTTTTTGTTCTCTTACTTGCTAAGGGTCTGTGGCTGTAGAAGTGCATAACACCTTTGATAAAGAGAAGATGAACCCTGTTTCGGTGCCCTGTGCTTCCCTAAGATCCCACAACATGCACATCCTCATTGTCCTATCCATGCAGAAAAGACCCCCGCTAACTCTGACAAAATATAAGCAACCTATGTGGCTCTAGTTTATGAGCCTGGGCTAAAGCATCACTTTTCAATGTTAAGCCACCACTAGGTTTCAGTGTCCATATTTTTTGATTATATTTGTTTATGATTTTTCTTTCATATAATTTTGCTACAGCAAAGCTGTTTGGCAACATATTTTTACATGTAACACTGGGGCTTATGTGTTTTTAATTTCTTTTTTCCCCCCCCCACATTGTAGCTGTACAAGCATAATAAGAATTACTTCCCTCAGTTTGGAATCAGGAATAATTGAAACAAAGTTGATGTCAAACCACTGTAAGCAGCACATAAATAAAAGTCAAGTTCAGTATGGCCGAGGCTGTCCACTGGCTATTAAGGAACAGGCATATTCCTGGGGGCAAGGCAGCAGGACCTGAAACACTCTGCTGCTTCTGTACATGCTCAAGGTAAAAGACTTAATAAGTTATGTTTTTTTGCAATAGATATTGCAAAAGGCATTCATACTTGAATTAATGAAAGGAAGAAATACACTTATTCCTGTTATTTGCTTTCAAAATATCCAAATGATTCTGTGCTCTTTCAGTCTTTCTTTCAGGATTTCTCTTCTGGGTACACAGTTAAATTCAGCATCCTGCTTTCTTTGAGTGGATTTCCCAAAAGGAAGAGTGGAGGAGACTTCCCAGGCCACTTCAACAGAGAGGGCTGACACTCAACCCTAATCCCAAACATACACTCAGAGACATGTTTTGATTTCCATTTCTGCTGTGTTTTCCGTGATTCCCAGGTAGCCATGGAGAGGTTTTTCCAAACATATGGTCTTGTTATGGGCGCAAGCCAAAGTGTAGGAAAGACTGTGCAGACACTCCCACTGATATTCGTGATTCTGTTCCATCTGCTGCACCTGAGGAGCCATCCATGCTCACCTCTTCTGCATTTCTAGGAAACGCTGAGGTAATTTACCATTTATGTTAAAATGCATCAAATGTAAGCAAAATAGTGTATCTAGGTTGCAAAAGTATGTTATGCAGTTGGCTGTAAAAGTAGGTGGCAGGCACAGCAAATGGGATTACCATATTCCAGTTTAGCCAGGCTGCCATTTCTCCCTGCCTCTTCAAGGAAAGTAGCATTAAGCTTTAACAAATTGATATGATCTGTAATTAAAATATCACACCCAATTGGCTCCTGAATATATATTACTTGCCCAAGGATAGGTTCAGTGATGTGGCGACTGACATCATTCTGCCCTTTGAATGAGGAAGGATTGTTTTCTACTTCAGAAGCCTGATTTTCAATACAACTTCAACTCCTAAGTCACTTGGATGTTTCTGAAAAAGTCACATCCCCTCTTTCTTTTGGAAAGTAAAACACTGCAGAAAAACACTGTTTTGTAAGAATACAGCTGATTAAAAGGCATGGCAATGAAAACAAATAAATAAAACTTAATACAGATTTAGACTAAATAGAAGTGTTGGGATTGAGTTTCTCTCTGGAAGAAAACCCTACTGGAGTCAGTCAGCTTGGAGCAGGAGTGAATCTATCCCACGGTTTCTGGTTAACTTACAAAAGCAGGAGAGACTTGTGGAAACACACAAGGGAAACTCTCATAAAGGCCATTGTAGACTACTAATGAGATAAATGTCCCTGGTGTCTTCTGGTAGCCCACGGGGAAAACAAGGTTTCTCCAGAGGGTGGCTCAGAGTGAGTGTAGTAGAATCTGGTGCTTTCTCTGGAGAATCCTCTTTCTTCCCAGGGACTGCAGGAATTGCTCCACTAGCCCCAAAGCTGCTTTTGGAAATGCCCACTAAAAAACACAGGCAGGGAGCTGATAGAAAACCAGTCAAAACAGTTTCACAATATTTGTTCTGAAGAGAAATCAAACCACAGTACTTTGTTGAGCCACAGTGCCATACCCAAGGCAGGCTCAGAGGGCAGGCAGAGCTCTATCTCCTCCTTAACTGGTCTCACTCAGAGAGTAGACATTTTCCTTGAGGAAATCCCAGTGTTTTCCACTTACTAAATCTCCAGTTAAAATTTCCAAAATAGCGGACTCCTTGCTGTAGCTAATCCTTACAGCTTGCAGCCTTGTCACAGAGAAGCTGGGCACTCTCTAGTCCCACAGTGGCTGCTCCTCTCACTTATCCATAACTGCTTCTGCTTCTGACAAGCTGTTTCCCCTTGAGCATCTCCTCTGCTTTTGTCTGCTCAGAAGGTTCTTCTGTATTATTTTGGTCTTCAGCAGCAATAAGCCCTTTGGTGAAATGAGTAGCATAAATGATATAATCAGGGTTTTCTGGAAACTTGAGTACTCCATGGTTGGTCCCCTTCCATCTGTTTTCCAGAGTTCTACTAGGCTTAGAAAACAAGTCATGAGAACAGAACAGTGTGGTAACTACCACCAAGGGCCCCTCACATCTTCTGCTCCATCTCAGCAAGAGGTTAAATTATGCAATACTTTGCTGTATTTTTCCATTTTAATCTATGACATCAGTACTCTTGCCATCATAAAAACAAATAAAAAAACCTTTTCCTCTCTTCTCATTAAGACATGCACTACATATTTAAGACTATGTCTTGAGAAAATTTTATGGACAAATATTACAGAATATACAGCAGATGTTTATGATCTTTAATTCCAAGCAAGTTCCAGCCTGGAAACTTAATTGAAGCACATTTACACTGATTTCAGGGGAGCTTTGCCCAGATGAGTGTTGCCAGTTCCGAACCATATTTGTTTCTGAACTCTTTAACATTTACATTAAGTACAGATGGACTCAAACCAAATCCAAATCTAAATTAAATCAAAGTTTCAGATTACCTGTCTCCAAATGCCCAAGCTTTTCTTGCATCTAAAAAGTAAGTAGTAGATCATGAGGTGAATATATTTCAGAAATGCTCAGAGCTATCTCTAATTTTACTAGATGTTCCTGGGGCTCACTGTTTTTTGTAAGGGTGACATTCCTATAATCCATCTTGCCTAAAAGGGGGTACACAGTAAAAGTTTCTCTTTGTCGCCCGGAAAGAGAAACCTAAACCCAGAAATTCCTGCATTCTATTTAGATATATGGTCACTAGAGGAGAAGAACAGCGTATATTGAAACTTCAGACACACTTAGGGTTAAAACACTTCTCTGACAAATCTTGTCTGTCAAGGGGCAGATGGTTAGAGTACAAAAGGATGTGGCTTAGATTTCTCTTACCAATATAAGTATTTTCCATTAACATGTAAAAATTTTATAGGTTCTTGCCTGGTTGAAAATATAACAGCACATTTATCTAACAGAAAGGAGAGGTTTTTGCACAAACTATACTGGAAAATGATCTTGGCATCAAATGACATTACAGACTGGGATGAGACAGAAATAATGAAAACAGAAGCAACAGTTTGTTTGCCTTTTCCAGAAACCCTCCATTGGCAGCTCCAAATCAGAGCTTTAAAAAAAAAAAGTCTTATGTAAAAGTAATAACAAGGTCAAGATTTTGATTACTGTAATTTGATCCATTTTATAGAATTATTTTCTTTTTCCTCACTAGAATGTAAATATTACTTCTGGAGATTTGTTTACACAAGCCTGTTTTAGAATGTATTTTACAACTAGTGGTGCCAAATCTGTTCTCTCTTGGTGGAAATTACTGAAGACTGTGATTTATGGATAGTTAATTCCATTTTTTCAACTAGTTCTGTAGGAATGTGACATTCATGAGTGGCCTACCTCCAACTGCACAGGCATCTGCAGATGTCTTTAAAAGCAGTGAACAATGCATCAGTGCTGGAACAAGATGTCAGAAAATCCATGGATGGATACAGCTTACAGAGTGCAGTTAATTATATAGATGAAGAAACCTCCATAGCTTCCACTGCTTTTACTATATGCTCTACTTTTGCTAAGCAGGTTATGCTGAATATAACCTGCTCTGAAATTCAGTTTTTGTTGATAAGTCCCTGAAAAAGCCCACTCTAAAACCAGTGCATCTCTCTAAAATTTTTTTCTAGTGAATATATTATTAGCCTGAGAAGAGCCGTGCCATGTAATGAGCTGAAGCTCATTACCCTGTGTTAGCAGTGGTCAAGGTATTAGGGAGTAAGTGTAAGAAAATGAGGAACTCTTAAGCTAAATAAGATGTTGCTCCTGGAAGCAGACTAGTGGAGAAGGAAGCTGACTACAAAAGGAATAATGGTGAGAAAAAGAGAGTTATGATCCTGTAATTCAGGAGGGGACACCTTAGGGGGGTTTCAGGAATAATGAAAGACAGAGTAAGAGGTGGAGGGATCCCCTAACCTTGAATAGAGCCCTGTGACACCTATAATTTCCTGCAATGCCCCAAACTCAGCTGACACCCTTCATGAAACAGAACTCCTTGAGCTTCCCTTCCACCTCAGTCTTTCTTTAATTTATGAAACTTCCTAAAACTTCCCATCTCCAAAACTCATGCTGTTTCTCCCATTCCTTCCTTCTTCCTTCACCAGTGTGTCTTTGAAATTCATGCTGATGTCACCATAAAATTCAGTTTTTGCCCCAGGGATGCAGATAAGTAAGTTTCTTTGTTTGCTTGTTTTCTTTTTTTGTTTTCCTTTTTCTCTCTAGCCTTCAGGACAAGAAAATATAATGCATATGCTATTGCTAAAATATGAAATGATTTTGAGAACAAGGATGTTTGCAGCAAACCTTCCTTTCCATGATAATGTTTTTTCAGTGGGATCTTGGGTGCTTAAAATGAAACAGGCTGTAAGGTTGTGAAAGTGGAAGAGAAGTTGCCTTTTTCAACCAGACTTCTGCTGTAATTTCCATTCATTTTCTGAGCAAAAACCTGAGATCATGACAGACACAGGATAGTATTTTCCAGCTACAATTTGGCTTGTTTACATCAGCTGGAGCAGGATTTCAACCCATTTCACACCTCTGTCGTAGAGAAGATTTCTTTCCTTCCTTCTGGAATGGGCAGGAAAATCTAGGAGAGTTTCTGGAATACTAATGGATAAGAAGTGATTGAGGCATAAAACTGTAATTTTACTGATTTAATAGTCAAAAAATGATTTGATGCAATTTCATATACTTGATGATGTACTAAATGACAAAGAAGATGACAAAGATGTCCCATATCCTAGCAATAAAATCTTGAGAGGCTTTTATTCTACCAGTATTTCATCTCATAGCTCTGAGTTTGAAGGAGATGCTGAGTGCTGTTGATTCCAATGGCAATGGCTATTTGACTTTGTTGGATTGAAGCCTGAACTGGCAAACTCTTCAGGGAAAGGTGAAGATTTTATGCCCCAAAATCACAGAATTGTTGGTGGTGGAAAGGGCCATCTGATTCAACCCTCCTCCTCTAGCAAGGATGCTTAGTGACAGCAAGGACCATGTTCAGTTGGCTTTTTAGAGATCTTCAGGCATGTAGACTGCACCTCCTCTTAAGGCAAGCTATGTCAGAGGTCAGTCATCCTCACAGTGAAAAAGTTCTTTCTGACATTCAGAGAGAAGCTCCTGTGTTTCAGCTTGTGCCCACTGCTTCTGGTCCTTTGAAAAGAGCCTGGCTCTCTGTTTTACTCATGATCCCTCCTGAGTCTTCTCCAGGATGAACTGCTCCTGCTCTCTCACCCCTTCCTTATAGGAGAAATGCTCCAGTCCCTTCATTATCTTAGTGGTCTTTTGTGAAGGATTCTGTCTGGCGCTCGCTGAGGAGCCCAGAGCTGTACCCAGCAGCCCAGGTGTGGCCTCTCCAGTACTTAGGAGAGGGGAAGGATCACCTCTCTCATTCTGCTGGCAGAGCTCTGCCTAATGCAGCCCAGGATACCATCCTTGTGACCTTTGGCGCAAGGGCATGTTTGTGGCTTATCTTAATTTGGTGTTCACCAGGACACCCAAGTCCTTTTTCTGCAGAAAATTGGGTGGTGGTCCTTAGAATATACTGGTGCATGGGGTTTTTCCCTTTCCTGGTTCAGGAATTTTCAGTTCTCCATGTTGAACTTCAAGAAATTCCTGTCAGACCACTTTTCCAGCCTGTTGGGGTCTGGATAGCAGCACCCCTCTGGTGTTGGCCACTCCTTCCAGTTCTGCATCACCAACAAACTCCTCAGTCCAGATCCAGTCCACATTAATGAAAATGTTTAACAGGATTGGACTGAATATTGGCCCTTGGGTGCACTGCTTGTTGCCAGCCTCCTTCTAGGCTTTGTGCCACTTATTATCACACCATGTCCAGGTCATGTAAGAAATAACCACAGTAAAAAGCAACTCTTCCTGGGGTGGTTTATAAAATAATTAGGTTGTAGGCACCAGAGCAGAACTGGAGAAGCCCAAGGACATCTTCATTTGAATGTAAGTATTTTCAAGCCCTCAGACTTCTATTGGTCTGCAACATGGGTCATTCATGTCTTGGTGTTTTCTTTGTACATCTTAAATCTGTTGAACTGGAAACTGTATTTTAAGCTATGTGTTGGATAAACAGTCTATTTGGAGAACTCTGACAGATTATTAATTCCTTTGAAGACTAACACTAACATTGTTTTTTTTTGAGAAATATGAGGGGAATCAGGACCAGGACAGAAAAGAAAATGTCTAAATTTTATTAAAATGTTATGAACACATAAATAATCAATAATTGTAGAGTTTTCTCTATACAGAAAAGAGTTAAGATATATCATAGGTACAATTGTAAGCCATACAGTCCCTCCACTTCCTATATCTAGTAAAATGTGATTTTTTTAATGGAGAGAATTAAGTGGCACCTCTTGTGCGCTTGATTTTTGTCTTAATGAAAAGTGTCAAATGCAATAGCTAACAGAGGCATCTTTGACTATCCTTTTTGGAGGTGCTGATCTCTCTTCCAGTTGCTAATGTTTGCAAATTATTTTACATGAATAATTGCTTGTGCTATTTCTATCAATTTTAGAATCATAGAATCATGGAATCACAGAATTTGCTGAGTCGGAAGGGACCCATCTGAGTTGGACCCATTGAGTCCAGCTCCTGGCCCTGCACAGCTCCACCCCAAGAATCACAGTGTGTGCCTGGGGGTATTGTCCAAACGCTCCTTAAACTCTGCCAGACTTGGTGACCATGTCCCTGGGGAGCCTGTTCCAGTGCCCAACCACCCTCTGGGTGAGGAACCTTCTCCTGATATCCAACCTAACCTCCCCTGACACCGCTTCAGGCCATTCCCTTGGGTCCTGTCACTGGTCTCCACTGAGAAGGGATCAGTGTCTGCCCCTCCTCTTCCTCTCTTAAGGAAGTCATACACTGCAAAGAGGTCTCCCCTCAGTCTCCTCCAGGCTGAACAGACCTCAGCTGCTCCTCATACATCTTCCCCTCCAGACCCTTCATCATCCTCATGGCCCTCCTTTGGATGCTCTCCAATAGCTTAATGTCTTTTTATATTGTGGTACCCAAAACTGCATACAAGATTCAAGATGGATTTAACTGATCCCACGAGCCGACTTTCCACGTGCTAAAAATCAGGCCGGGTCTTGTTTTTTTAATTATTATTAGGTTGGTTGATTTTAATTTCTTAGATCAAGGTTATATTATTTTTAATTCTTCAGAACAGAATCACTGTACAAATAGGACCTGAAGTTTTTATTAATCCCGGGCACATAACCTGAACATGTGCATGATTAAGTCAGTAGCTGCATGCTTGTGCACACACACTCTCTTATTCTCCCTTTCTTTTTAGGATTAATTCTCTTCTACTCAATTGGTTTATTGGTTGTTTCAATATTTTAGTTGATTTCTATAGAAAAGCCTGTAAATATACACAACAGGCTTGCCAGGTACAAGAAATACATGCATGCTTATTTTCTAAGACAGTGTTTTCTATAAAGTCTCAGTAGCCAAATTACACAAGCCAACAACACAAATGCAAAGCGATGTGCTTTTTGCTGCTGTCTTTTCGAGGAAAACAGGGTTCTTATTTCTTCATTTATTTCTCTATTTATTAATACAGTATCTGCAAAGCACCTGCAATGGCAGACTCCTCAGCAGCCTGACTGGCACCCTGGTTTCTATGGCAACTGGAAAAAAGGGAACTTAGTGAAATGAAAGCAGTGAATGCCTCAGCTTTACTGGTAGCAGGGGGGAAAAAAAAGGAGGCCTCATTTACATTCTGGTGCATAAATCAGCTAAGTGATGTTTCCTGAATAATTTCTGGTGGCTTGAAACTGCACATTCATGGGGAGTTTTTATTTTTTTATTAGGGAAAAGCTGAAATTCCCCAGAGCAATTTATCAGTAAAAATTTGAGGTGGAGGGGGAAAACTACAGATGAACAATTGGAATATTGAGCTAATTTTTCTGTCTGCTCTAAAAATTATTAAATGGGTTATTAAATTATAATTACTAAAACGAGGGAGTTGGTTGGAAAGTTTTCTTCATCTGTGATACAAATATGTTGTGTTGAGGAAACATCTGCTATGCTAAGTGACCCATTTCTAAACAAACAGCTTAAGGAAAGGAAGAAATCTAAATGCAAACAAAGCTCCTTTTAGAATCTTAGACAATTTCTTGGACAATAATACATTCCAATGGGATGTGCATATTCTCTGATTGTAAGACTTCTGCCTTTTGGTTTATTGCTTCCCTCCATACAAACAGGGCCTTAATCCTTAGGCTTTGAAGTGTATTCACACTCAAAAGAGTGAAAGCCAATAAACATAGACATCAAAGGTCCTTACAAATAATAAAAAAAGGTATTTTTATATAGAATTAATGAATGCCTTTGTTCCTAAAATGTTTTAAAGGTGAATTATCTTATTTTCAAAGAGGTATCTTAATTTTATAATTCATCTATCAATTTGTGAAAGATCACCTTAAAAATAAAAATTTTCTAATATCCTCAAAACACTTTCCTGTGTTTAATTTTAGACTGCCCGTTAAGCACATGCCCAAACCCCGTCAGAAGGCCAGAAGTGCTTACTAGTCCACTGTTGCCACGCTTTCAGGATGAGGCTTTGGTCCGGCAGGGTGAATCCAGGATTCTTGTGGAGTCTGGAAGAACCAGGCACAGATGAAGCTCGGGGTACAACAGCCCTAAGGGCTCCTCAGCTATTTCCAAGTTGAAGGTGGCTGCTCTGAGCCTGTGGGCAGGAAAGCAAACAAGTTCACATGGGCTACAGAGTTCGCTCTTATCTCTCCTTTGACCCAAGAGTATGCTTTGCAACAGAAGTGAACTCCTTAGGAGCTCCTTTGCCAAGACTTTTTCAGCAAAAGAAATTAAATTCTGTTTTTTCCTGTATGCGTTGAGCTCATCAAGGCCAGTTACAATGATCCTCCTGGAAAACATGCCAAGATTTTATAGCTTTAATGATAAGCAAGATGTTTTCATCTGAATTTTGTGACATTTGATACTTTTATTCAAAGCCAGTTTACTGGAATCATGAGATCCCATGAAAATGCCCGTTTTATTTTTTTTAGAGAAACTTAAACATCTTGGTTTGAAAACATGAAACCTAAAGACCTTGAAAGCATGAGGTAAATAACAAGAAGAAAAAATTAGAACAAATACATCTTGTCTTTGAAGATAAAAGAATGAGTGTTTTTGAAAGCATTCTGAGTCCATTTTATCGTGCATGGCTGCAAAGGATTAACTTATCAAGGAAGAGCTACCAGACTGTTTGGGAATTTTTGAGAGAGTTTATAATTTTGTCTCTCTGTGTGAATATATGTAAAATATAAAAATGCTCAGGACATGCTTGATTGCATCACTGTTGTACAGTAATATGAACCCTGTTGATTTATTTGCGAGGATACCTTTCATTTTGGGTATATAAATGCCCTGATAGATAACAGCAAAGAGCAGATGGCTTCACAAAAGATGTTTGAAAGCTGCCTCCCTCCTGCCAGAAGCTTTTCACACTCTCACTTTGTCTGGCTTCAGTGGGATCCCTCAGTGGGAGAGAGCTCTCTCTGTGCCTGTCCTGCTGCTGGTGGAAGTAGACTCCCATCACCAGTTCTGCAGTGATTAGTGCCTTTGCTCGATTCCAGTGGCTACATCCCTGTAAGAAGACCAGCTCTGGGCATGCACCTCTGGAAGGATAGAGCTGTAGAGGTGGATAGGTAGCTAGACTAGATGTTGACAGTGTATTAGCTCCAGGGGATGGCTCTCAGGAGCTTAGTAACCCCCGCGGGGCAGCCTTGAGTCGTTGCCGTGGCACCAGTGCAAGGGCAGAATGGTCACACAGAAGAGGCTGGAAGATTTTTGGTATGTCTGCTGGTGAGAGCACATTTTTAGCAGGTTAACCCTGGTCCAGTCTGAATCCAGCCTGGTCCAGTCTGAACCCAATCTGCTCCTGTCCACACCAAATGAACTGTGGCAGGTGGCAGAGATCTCACAATGCCTCTTCCAGTGGGAAGATCTTTCTAGGTTCTGGCACTAAGCAGAGAGACACTGGAGTCTAGAAAATATAAGCATGCCGAAAAAATCCAGAGCCTGGAGGACTTTTTGGTCATAGTCACTGTGTGGTGGAGCAAGCTGCCAAAACCAGGCTCAGCCTTGTTAATTAGGTTGTTTTGGGGACAACAAAATAATCTTTTCTGCCTGCTTGCGTTGCAAACACGGATTTTTCAAAGGTTTTTCATTTTTATGTTCCAGTGCCCCAAATACTAACAGGCATAATACCACATTATTTTTCATGGTTAAGATAGCTTCCACTAAATTTTGCAATTGCAGAACTTTGATTTTAGTGCATAAGCACTACAGATCAACTGTCCTATTTGACAAATAACTGCAATGATATTCAAGTAGTTCATTATTTGCCCAGATCTCCTACTGCTGCAACAATAGGAAAACAGTATAATACAAGTGTTGAGGGACAAAGTGGATGGATTATTTTTTCTGGAGAAAGGATATTTTTTTGCAAGGTATTACTTGTAGAAGGAACTCATTACTCTCTTTCTTGAACTTTGTAAAATATATCTGCCTACTTCTGCCTCCCATAGTTTTGGAAAAAAATTTAAGTGATAGGATTTATCTCCTTGGTTTTTTTTTTCTCTTTCTTTCTGATGTGACACTGGGAACTAGTTCTGCTAGAACTGCTAACATATCAAATCCCTTAATAGCTTAAAACAGCTACAGATTATGTTCTAAAAAGGAAAAAGAAAGCCCCCGAGTTTTTTTCCCTTGAAAGAGTAAGAATTTTTCGTAAGACTGTGGGAGTCTATGGAAGTATCAAGAGACAGGGAATCCTTCACATTTTTTTAAATGAACACAAATATATAATGATACTGTGATCATCTGAGTGTTAAATGATGAGCCTTCTCAACAAAGGCAGCCATAGGCACTCTGTTTAAATAGCCCTGTGAAATGTGTTCGCTTCCTTCCTCCACGTGGGATAGACAAACCTGTGCTTTTAAACTGGAGGTCCCAGACATTAAAGTCACAACACCCCCTTAATAATTTTTAGGTTTCTTTACTTTTGTCTTTTCTTGGAGAAAACAGGGGTGGTGTATGGTACTGGGACAGCCTGAATTTTCAAAGTAGGAAGAATGAAAGCTGTGCCAATGCAACATAAAATGCATTTATCTGCTGAAGTGGAGGGGTCATGCCATATGTACAAACACACAGTGCCATGGAAAGGTGTTTCTCATGACCAGCCTTGCTTTGGAGTTGTGTGTCTCTGACAAACTGCAATCTCATCATGTTCAACTGGTGTGAGTCATTCCACCTTTCTTTTTTTATGATATTTCCTACTCTATTATAAGCTACAGAATCTCCCTCTCTCCCTGCATACACAACTTCATCATCATGCACTGAATTCCCTCAGTCTTTTTATTCACCAAATAGCAGTGCATTGTGCTGACTTCCTCATATTTCCTCAGTGTCTTATTTTAAACACTCTGCTGGGACTCTCTCAATATTCAGGTTACACCATTTTCTAGCCCCTTTTGTCTCAGCCCCCAAGGAAGGTGATTCTTCCCCATCAGTGTGGGGTAAGAGAGAATCACTGTTTGTTTCTATTCTTTGGAGTGTATTTCACAAGGGATATTCTGTGACACATTGATTTTGCCTCAGATCACAGTTCAGGCTCTGGAAAAACCTTTTGATGAAAGGGTGGGATTTGACAGGTTGCTACATGAATTGTAGGTACCAGTCTCACATTTGTGTTTCAAATTTTACAATTCAGTGAATTAATGGGCAAAATAACAGAGCCTTGCAACTCTGCTAACAGATGTACGGGAAGCTATTCAGAAATGGGTCCCCTCAAAAAAATTAAACAATTGTTTTTCACTCTTAGTTGATAAGTATGTTGGTTTCATGTCCTTCCCTGAATTTCATGCAGTGTTGTGGAACAACAGTTTAGTTTAAAGGGATGGTTCCTTTGGGGCAAGGAGAGGGAAGGGAAAATACTTAAATTTTTTTACACTCAGGGTAGTGTATGATTTAAATCATCTGGTTATCTTATTGCAACTGCTGACAAATTCCACTTGAGATAGAAGGATTAATTTGTGGAAGTTACAGCTGAAGATAAAAAGCTGGCCTAGTCTTAATTATAAGCAGGGTTGTTTATATGCCATATTTAAAATACATAGCCTCTTCTTCCATTGGGTGTACGGCCCTGTACCTCCTGCCCCCTAATGCTGACAGAAATGTCTTATTTTTTTATCTCTCTGCCAAAAATAGAGGTCAATTTTTGTATATTTTCCATGACTTCATCATCCTTATTCAAGATCCAAACTGATTCTTTTTATAGTTTCTTTGATAAATCATGTATGTGATTTTTGTACTCTTAAATGGCAAACAGATTAGGAACTTGACAAGTCTCATATAGATACGCATTGGAAACCTGGAGTTGAGATTTCTCTAAGACCGACCCACTGTCCACACAACATGTTGTCCTTCAGCTTGTCAACAATATTAAAAAAAATCTTGGCATTAGTCATGAACCCTCTATGTCATTAACACTTAGACAACTGACTAGTCAAAGAAAAAAACTAGCAGGAGGCATCAGAATAAATCAGTGCCTTCGTTTCTTCTACTCAATTACCCTTACTGCAAATGAAAGACCAGTTTGGCTTCAAACAGGACTGTAAATTTGTTTTGAACACAACCTGCTCTCCAGAACAGGAGCAAATGTACTCATTTTCCAAGACAACAAACTAGATTTGGTCTCATTTGCAATTACACATAAGCCTTTGAATATGAGGAAGCTTTTGGCTGTCTTCTGGGTCACAGGGCATGAGGCACCTCAGTTTCCACACGGAAGGCTCCACCCTCATTGCTCAGCCCCAGCAGCCTGCGCCCAGCAGGCAGAGGCTAGAGATGATGATTTCATCAATGGAGTTGCTTTGCTGCTTTGCAGATGGCAGAAAATCGGGAGCTCCTTTCTCTCTGCCTCACTTTGTCTTCCTTTGTAAGCCAGTGGCATCACACACATCACTACAGGAAAGGCTCTTTGTTTGAAGTCTGTGGTGCTTATTTTGCCCCTTCAACTCCTAAGAGAGGTGGGAGCCTCCTGGAGCACAAACTGCCTTTTGCCATCTACATTTTCAGCTCACTTCTCTCTCTCATCAAGAATCAAATTTTAAATAGTCTGTGAAGAATTCCAAGGAATTACTAAGTTGTTGGACTTTCTGTGTCCTATATTTCTTTCCTTTGATTTTAATAGAACTGGGAGCACTACCTTGCAATCCTGTGGCTTGAATGTTTCTGCTACTCAGTAGATGTACCCAACAAGAACAAAACCCATCAGCTTAGCATGACCTTATATTTATTTTAATCTTTCTAACACAATACAGGACAGTCAACAGCTGAGCACAACAGATCTAGTGGATTTGTCAGGATATTCACCTCCTTCCTCCTGTTTCTACTGTGTGATGGGTCTGATCACAAGCAAAGTAGGTATCTGCCTAGGGCTTCAAGCTGAAGGGAATGAGATTGCTGCTCTTGCCCTCAGGCTTGTGCTGCCTTTAGCAGATATCTGGAAATCCCTCAGTTTGCTGTGGGCCCTGCCTCTCAGGGAGTGTGTGGTGGATCCTGCAGCAGGGACAGCAGAATCAGTGAGCTTTGATTGTTGCTCTGGCCCCGTAGCACACATTGACCAGAACTGAAGTTCATTTTTCCTCCCAGTACTCTGATATCTCTGCCGTCTTCCCTGGCAAAAAGCAATAGCAGTACAATATCCTGGGACTGCATTCAAACTTCCCTGTGTTAAGTAAGCCAGCATTTTGATTATTTTGAGGGCCTTGTTTTTCATTTGTTTATTCACCATATTTCATTATCCCCAAAACACTGTAGAAAGATCCCTGTAGCAAAGGTCACAGAGGTTTTTTTGCAAATAAAGGAACTTGAGATAGAAACTTAGTTTGAAAAACTTGTGCATGAATGGTTGTGATTTTGACAATATTACAAAACTTGACAGTATTACAAATGATAGGATACTTCTAATTCTGACATATATATTACTGGAGTGGTTTTATATAAACATACAAACATACATACATACATACATACATACATACTTACATGCCTGGATACATACATATATATATATACACACACATGGTTATTTAAGCAGGATGGCTAATGGAGAGACAGATTGTTTTCCACAAGCAGCTTTAAGTGTGGTAATACAGTTCTTGAGGAATAAAACCATTACAGGTTCTTGCAAAACTGCAGTCAGAGTGGAACAAAATGCCAGATTCCCTACTTTCCTTTATGCTGATATTTGTTATGCAAGATTACCATGATTGGGATGAGTTTTTAGTATCCTAAACTGGCAAGACCGTACAATGAAGGCAGGGAGATGAGAAAATACGATCTTTGGAAGTGTAATTAGAAGTACTCTTTCTACACTGTTTAGTATCTGATCAGAGCATTTCTACCCCAACTTTGGGCTGTGTATAGCAGTGTGGGACTTTCTCCCCCCGGTTTATGCTCTGCTATAAAACTAGTTAAATCTCAGTTTAAAGTTAATTTAAAAAATCCAATCTGCTCAATTCCTTTATGAAAAAAAATCAAATAACATATCTCTATTCATACTTCTGGTGAAATTCCAATATAATGAGTTCCACTGGTGATGAGCTAAATTTAATTTCAGTTTTGAGGGCTCAGTTTCTTGTTAAGTTGCTCCGTTAAACCACTGCAATCCAAAGTGTGTGTGCAATTTCAAATACTTTCAGTACCAGATTAGACTTTTACATCTTGTTTTCCACAGGGGGTGACAGAAGAACTTAAAAACAAATGCATTCAGGTGAGTTGCTAATGAGCTTCTAAAATGCCTCTTTTGTTTCCGTTTTTTGTAGAAGGGCATTTTATGTTTACCAGACAGTTATCCACCATCCCGATACCGCGTTGGGCTGCAGGCATCTGCAGGGGCCGTGTGCTTACTGGAAGTGCACCAAGCACAGTTAGCCAGGGAAACAATTTGGCCAATCCTTTAATGGCAGAGCTGACAGGAAATTTTAATGGTGATTGTGGGTGCAATGTGACAATTGTGGCACAACCTCTACAAGGAGTGTTGTACGCTGTTTTGGATGCACGATTTCTCTGCTGGAAAAAAAGAAGATTGTGTGCACGAGTGATAGGGCATCTTCCTCGCAATTCCATCTTGGAGCTGTCGCTAAAGACCACTAAAACAGTGAGAAATGCCAGAGACCTCAGAAAAGGACAGGAGGCATTGTTGCATTCACTCCTAACTTTCGCCTGTTTCATCAGCTCAGCCAACAAGGGAATCCTAAACGTGGCAATCACAGTTTTTTAAAACTGAGCATTTCATATATTTTTAAAAGAATAGTTATCTTCAGTTCAGGAAAAATAAATTATTCTTTTTCCTTGAGATAAGTCTTTTCATCAGTATTGGACTAGGTCTATTGAATTTTTATTGAGTTCTTTTTGAGACAGATGTAAGAAATACTTTTCTGCCTTAGAGCTGGCAAAGTAACTCAGGCTGCAGATGTCCCTCATTTCAAATGGTATTTTCTACTAGGCAGACCTGCAGTACCCATCACATGGGCATATTCTTATTCCATATGGGATATTCTTATTTCAGAGTTCTCTCTGCAGTGTCTTAATACTAAATCATATTTGAACTTAGTACTGGAGGAAAATATTGACTGATAACAGTACACAAACTCATAAACTTTAAAGCTACTGCACTGGGAACACATTCCTTATCAATTCAGAGTAAGTGAATACAGTCTTTAAAAAATGCAAAATCTGCAGTGTAGCATAAGGCAAACCACTCAGAATGTGTTACAAAAAGGTCATTTGAAAACATCATCTCTCTAACCATTTAAAATATGTGAGCAATGGAATTCCCCTGCTTCACTGCCAGCTCTCAAATTCTGAGCAATAAAGATGGGTGGGGGAAATATTTTGCTAATAACAGTATTTCCATTGAAATTGCTATCAACAGTGTCAGAGCAGCGCCAAGAACTTGAAGTGTAACCTTCCCCCATGGCTGCCCTCACGCAGCAGGGATGCAGAATGCTTCCTTCTCCTGACTGCTGTCCAGATGCTCATTACAGCACAATGATCTCTCCACAAGTGTCCCTTGTACTGAAATGAGCAGCACAGCTCTCCCGCAGAGGGAGCGCATCAGATGAGGGTGTGGGAGGACTCTGAGCAGTGGCTGTTTGTGCTGCAGGTGCTGGGAATGGTATGGAATCTGCTCCGCAGCACGAAGGGGCAGTTGTGTAATAGTGCTTATGCCATGCACTCTGCAAGCCTTCCAAAACATTGGTCTGGTTTTATAACATTTTTTAAACACCCATATGGAATCATTTCTCCGTGGGATTGTTCTGCTTGCTTCAGAAATAGGGAGCTAGGAGAAAAAACTGGAATTTATAGTGTAAATATCTAATTTTCACCTGTAGTGAATTTATGTTTGTTGCGGATGAGGAGGAGTTTGGCTAACAAGACAAAAATTGTTTCCAGTGTAAAACAGAGTCATCTTGTCTACTGTATCTTCTGATCTGTAAGTTAGCCAGTCAAAGCACATTTTTTTAATGATGCCAGTTTTGTAGACCAGAAGTGATGGCCTGTTACCACCTAAAAATGCAACCGTTTCCATAATTTAAATGCCAGCTGGATTTTTCTCAAGCAATCTCAAAGCTAGTGTAGCTCAAATATATTTTCTGTATCTTCGTGTAGGCTTTTCTGAGGTGACCTGCCTGCTCTCTCTGTAAATGACTCATCTGTGTTGTCTTTGCAGATGACAAAGGAAAAACTTTACTGATGTTTTTACTAATATTTTTGAAATAGGAATATCTGAGAATTTCTTTGTAGGTGTGTAGGTATGGAGGGTGGCTTGCATATTCACAGCTGGCTCCCTCTGATACATCTTGGCAACACTCACATTATCCTTCTGGAGGGCCAGGACCCATAGGGTGCCCAGTAGTGTTTAATAACACTACTGCCTACCACGATCAGGATGAATCTGTTACTCAGATAGGATACATGAGAATCTGCATTAATTTTTCTGATAGACTTTAATAGATTGCTCCTCCCTTCATGCAAAAAAAAAAAAAAAAAAGTATCAGCTAGATTTTCTTTAATTTCATATGTTTCTTTTCCGTCCAAAGTATTCAAAACAAGAAAACATGTTGCAGTCCACCAAAGTAGTGTGTGTTTGTTTCAGGAAATGTTTCTCATGTCCTGAGGTACCAAGCGCCATCACAAGTCAGGATGTTGGAGGGACAAGTCTCTGTAGGAAACTGTTTGGGGCTTTCACGAATTGCTCATCTCAAATTGAGACACTCCCTCCCCATAATGTCTGCCCAGAGCAGTTCCCATTAGCTGAGGCCAGTTTCTCTCTCAGTGGCAAGAGCTGAGTGATGTCACAATGTGGCTACCCTGGTTTTGGCTGGGGTGAAGTTAATGCTCTTTACAGTGGCAGTGTTTGGGGCTGTGTTTTGGATCTGTGCTGAACACGGGGTAGATAATATAGAGATATTTCTGTTATTACTGAGCAGGGCTTGCAGAGAGCCAAGGCCCTTCCTGCCTTTCATGCCGCCACTCTGGTGAGGAGGATGGGGATGCATGGGAGGTTGGGAGAAGACACAACTGGGACAGGCGGCCTCAACTGACTAAAAGGATATTCCAGGCTACGTGACATCATGTTCAGTATAGTAGCTAGGGGGCATTAGAAGAAAAGGGGGAACATTTGGATTGATGGCATTGATTTTTCCCAAGCAACTGTTATGCGTGATGAGGCCCTGCTCTCCTGGAGATGCCTGAACACCTGCCTGCCCATGGGAAGCAGTGAAATCAGTTTCTTGCTTTACTTTGGGTGCACAGATTTTGCTTTCCCTGTTAAACTGTCTTTATCTCAACCCATGAGCTTTCTGGCTTTTAATGTTCCGATTCTCTCCCAGAGCCTGCTGGAGAATGAGAGAGTGGCTGTGTAGGGCTGGCGGCTGCCTGGGGTGAAATCATGACAGTGCCCAAATGAGGTCTAGAAAATCTATAGGGTAAGTAGCCAGAAAAACAGAAAAATGAGACAAACTGGAGGCCCATGGAGAGCTAGACCAAGCAACTTGCTTTACTTGGACTGTGGGATCATTTAGTTTCAATGGAAAGGAGGCCTGGATAAAAGCCTGCATAAGCCAAAGTTGTGCAGAAAAGGGTATCCAAATTCAGTCTTGCCATATTTGTGGTAAGAAAAAGAAAAGGAAGTAGTAGGCTTGGCTTCTTTCAACCAAGTCTGTGATACAGCCTTCCAAAAAGATGAACTGTGTTCTGATAAAGTATTGTCAGGAGTCCACAGACCTCCCTAACTCCCATCGGGCAAAAGACAGATGCAGAAGATATTTTAATGAACCAGTGATCCCCACTGCTGCTAAGCTGGTCCTTCCTGCTCATGAAGAGAAGAGTACAGCTATGACATCGCTTTACCTTCTGAAGGTCTCCTCTCCTGTTGAGTAATAATTGTTCTTTGATTGCTGTATTGATTGGAGGCCTGTTACCTTACTTATCTGCCAATGTTATGTAAATAGAGGGTGACTTGGTTTGTTGTCCAGTAATCAATTGCTGCATAATGCAGTAGCTGATCTTTTTTAAGCACACGATGTTGAATGGAGTTGAGCTAATAAACCACACAACTCCAGTCAGTTTTCCAAGGTACTAACCTATAGTAAAAATACCACACAGCAGAAATCAAACAGCATGAAATAGGATGTTCCAGTGTATTGAATAATTTCTCAATACAGCATCAATGACATTTAGAATAGTGAAAAGATTTGTCTGAGTGTGGCAAAAAGAAATATTTTTATGCTCCTTTGGCTTGCACACATTGAGTTTGACAGTCTGTTTATATCCCTTTCTGCACTCTATTGAACTCCTAAAGAAATAGCAACCTGTGAAGTATTGACAATGGACAAACAAGCAAAACCAGTTTTTTGAGTATTCTATTCAAAGATATTTAATTTTAAACTAAATCCAATTTGGTTTTATTCATCAATATATTTGTGTTCATTTCTCCTACTAAAGATTTAAGCAGCTTTATTGGCAACACCTGTGAAGAGCAGATTTCAAGAATTCATGGAAACTAGGTGTCAAATTGTCCATTTATTACCATGTTGTAAATCAACAATCAACATGCTATGCTGATTACTTGAGAAAGCCTGGGATGAACAGGGTAGCTGACTTTCTGGATGGATGCAGAGGTTGGAGGATGTTGTGAGGACCAGAATATGTCACATTAAGTAGAACTATGCATATAAAGTTCACTCCATGGTTCTGTGGCTGATCTACAGGAACCCTGACTTCCTGCTAAATGTATGCTAAGCACACTGGTCTGGGACTCAGGTGAGAAGGGCTTTAGTATTGGTTTGATGACTATCCTGCACTGTGGCCTTGTGTGAGTCACTCCACCTTTATTTCAAATGCATTATTTATTGCTTTATACCATATGATCTGTATGGCAAAGGCCTTGTCTTGGATTCAGGAAAGGACTAGGATGCCTGAGGCACCATATGCAAGAGAGGAAATCCCGGGCCTGTGCTGGAATAAACACAGGGTCAGTCTCAGAAACAAAGATGGAGAGTCTCTGATGGTACTGCTGTGCTCCTGCTCTGCTCTCAGAGCCTGTTCTCTTTGATTTGTTTCTCCTGCCTTAGCCCAGGAGCTGACACAGACCTTGCTGGATCAGGTTCTGGGAGGTTCTTGTTACAGGTTTGTGTGCAGCCCAGGTCAAGGAGATCCCAGGGTCAGTGGAGGCCTTGTGGGAATACAATATCACAGACATCAAGGAAAAGTAAGGGTTTTGCCTGGTTCCTCAAGGGGTTTAGCAGGAGTTGAATGCCTGACAGCTGCTGACTCTGGGCCATTTATAGTCAAGCAGGATGTAGAGACAATTTGGATCAGGAGGCAAGATGTCTAATGACTGCAAAACCCTCTAAGGAAATAAGAGGAGAATATTTTGGTATGGGGCACTTTTATTTGGAACTAGACTTCCCTCCTGGGGACCTAACTTCCAATTCTTCTTAGGTACCTTTTAGATTAACTGTTTTTCTTGACTCAAGATTAATTTAAATTCTCACTTTTCTCTTATTTTAGTTCTATGTTCTATTTTTGTTTTAAAGACATGGATTCATAGCCATAACAAAATCTCATGTGCTACAGTTCTTCTGCAGTGATTAAAACCCAACTATGTTATGTCAGTAAAAGCAAGTGGTAGCTGCTGACCTAGTTGTAAGAAAAAAATGAAACAACCTAACAGCAAATTTTTTCTTTTTTTTTTTTGAGACTTTTGAGCTTTCAGAATAAATATGTCATACAATTGGGAAGCTTTTGTTGTAAGCCTAAGGAAGTTTGATGAGCCTCCCATTGCTCTCTGTCAGGATCCACAAACAAAGCCACAAGTAGTCATGGTTGAGATCCCTCCAGAGAGCTGTAGAGGAGTTATTCTTTTGGAAGTCCTGGACTTAGCAGCTGATTGAGCTTAGTGTCAGGTCTGAATTTCAGCTTTTTCAGTTAACCTAAGCAAGTTGGTTTTTTCTGTTTTCTGTGATTTTCTGTTAACTTCCACCAGGCAGAACATTTTGGAAATTAATGTGATTTTCCATTTTCATTAATATCTGTAAAATCACCTGCAAAGGCTTTTTGCCCACATCTCAGCAGCAGAGTCTATCTCCTATTCTGATTTTACTGCAAAGCTGTCCTTTGTGCAGAAATCAATTTAAATATCTGACTTGATGGGAGTAGAAAGGAAGATGCCAAAGTAATTTATGCTGGAGAAAAGGGAAAGAAAGTGCAATTATGACAGAGGGTGTAGATAGAAAGAAGGAATTAATAGATCTGCGAATGTGTGTAATTGCTTTTACTTGGCTCTGCCTTTAATTGCTTGTGACATCAGCACAGAGAACTGGATCTGATGTTCCTTCAGGTAAAGCTGGTTCACCTGGCATGCTTGTCATCAGCAAGACTAGTCTCTCCAATTAAAAGAGAAAAGGTGCTGTGCTTTCTTCCTTCTGTCGAGCACACCTCTGGAAAGCTCCAAATTTCAGGCTCCATGGAAAGCTGAGCATGTTCCTGTTGAGAGGAAGCAGGGCTGCTGGGAGAGCCTGCCCTGCGCCGTGCCCATACACACTACCTGGGGCATCCTCCAGCTGCCTCCAGGGCAGTGCTGCAGCTGTGAATCCTTGGGTGCTGCAGGAAGGACTGGGCAGTCACCTCATTTCGTTGGGTTGACAGCTGAGAGCTGCCTAGCATGATCAGGATGAGTCTGTTACTCAGATAGGATACATGGGAATCTGCATTTGTCTGATAGACTTTAATAGATTGCTCCTCCTTTCATGCAAAAAAAAAAGTATAGGCTAGATTTTCTTTAATTTCTTTTTATATATCTCTTCATTTTCCACTTCTTATTTTATATTTCCTTTTATGACTGTCTTGGCATAATTACTTGTTAAAATGTTTTCTATTTTACTAAATAATAAATAAATTTATTCTTTAAAGAATTCCCTGTGCTGAACCCTGTGCTATCACACCCCAAATCCCTCGGAGGCAGAAAACTCTCCTTTCAGGGTACTTACAACACTAAAATTATTGTATTACATGAAGAAAACTGAAAGAAAGCAAAATCAATACAAGGCGAAAAGGTTGTCTCAGACAAACAAAATCTCACTTGATGAAATTACTTTCACTGCTCAGGAAGAATGAAGCTTCATTAGGATAGGAAAATATATCCAGGCTCATATTTCCTCTTCTGTTCTTACCTTCACTGTCTTTGTGCTTCCTTTTATGGTTGCCTTTCCAAAAGCAAAAGTGGAATACTTTGATTTATGTCAGATTTCTTGTACAGGGCTCTTGCCTTTCCTCTTCATGACCCTTTGATGTACATTTCTGCTGTGAGAGCTGGAAGGAGCCAGCCTAAATCAGCAATGGTTACTGACTTCCTGAAGTCACTGCATGTGAAGACTGGTTTTAATAAAATTTTTGGTAGAAGAAAAATATTTTTCCTTCTTGCTGGAAGAGATGCCTGATGAGTTGGTGTCTGGCAAGGACTCCAGCCTGAGTGCCTCCATACACATTTGATAGGAATGCACAAATCCAATATCATGCCCATTGTAGCTTCTGGATGGGTTGTTGCCTCCCAGGGGAGAGAAGATTTTTAAGTCCCTGTCTCCACCCAGCTTCTTTCTCCCCATCTCAGGGCTGACTCCTGACATCAGCTGAAACTTCCCAGCTCTCACAAGCCCAGCTCCTGAACGTTCTTTTCTGAATGTGCATAAAGTATAATCATAGAATACTCTGAGCTGGAAGGTACTCAAAGGAGAATCATGGAGTCCATCTCCTGGCTCTGCACAGGACATGAATCAAACTGGGGGAGGAGAGGCTGCCTCTTACATTGCACTTGAACAAAATACACTGTATAGTGGCCTGCTGGCACAAAAGAAGTACAGCTCAACATTGCTGCAAAGGAAAGAGGCTTCCCAACCTGAAAATCTAATTTTTAATTCTTAATAGAGGAATTATCTTAACAATTGTACTGATCTGAGTTCATGATTTGAAATTCTGCATTTCTTGATGCTAGAATATTTTCATGCCTGTATGAAGGATCTTTACATTTCTTTTGCATGGATAATTCTCACAGCAGCTGGAGTATGGATTTCCACCTTGTGTCCATGATTTATGGAAGAGAAAAAAACTACAAGGCACAGAACAATACAGTAATTAACTGCATGCTCTCCAGGGGCTGTCATATCCTTACGCTGTCATAGCGTGTGCCTGTGTGGAAATTAATTTCCTGCCAAGCATCAAACACTATTTATTCTATCAAGTGATTTACACAGCCTTTTTACACCTGCATGTAGACCAAGTTTTAGTTACTCTTTTCTTCAGTAGTTAGTCCTATCGAAACATATCTTTCACTAGAAGAACCTGGTGGGCAATCATATCTAACTAGGGTGCCTTCAATTCAAGAAGTGCCAACTTTTCAGATGCCTTTTTAAAGTGTTAAGAAAAGAATAAATATATTTGCATTTAATAATGAATGAATTAAAGTACAAACCTCAATCACTCATGTTGATGAATGAAAACTTTGAAGAATGTTTCTTGAAGGAAAGGAACTGGACTGCATGTCAGCCAGTGCTCGTTAATGAAAACGACTATGCAAAGCATCTGCTTCACTTTATAGCAGCTTCATAATGAAAATTGAAAAGAATCAACACAGAAACATTAATAAAACAGAATTTTGTTTGGCCTGGTTACCTAATTTGCAATTTTATCTGCAGATAGCTCTGAAAATCTTCTCTGCAAGGTAAGATGGGTATATCTGTTGCTACTTCTTCTACTAAACCTCAACAAAAGAGGTCATGCTCTGCTTCTTTCATCTGTCTTGGGTCTCTATCCCCTCATTTTTTCATCATTTTCAAGCCAGAGGCTCAGACAATAGCTAATATGGCTTATCTACAATTATTTTTCCTATTTTAGTGTCTTGGAGAGAGCAGTTTGGTTCAATCAAGAGATCTCTCTTAATTGTGTTTTCCACAATGAATTAAATTTTCTTTTTCAAGGTTTTTATCACATATCAAAGCGTTTTTGGAATTAACTATCATCCTGTCCTCCCCATCCCCTACCTATATACTGTGTTTTAAAGCTGGTGGCAATACCATAGTGAATCCTCGGTGTTTGTGAGATCATTTTTGGTTAGCTTTAGCTGCTCTCAGTCCTTGATGCAGTGTCTGCATTGATGTCACTGAAGACATTTGATTTCCTGTACTAATTTAGCTCTCTGTTAGAAACATCAGATCCAGAAGCTGACTGAGATGGATGCAGGCCACAATTCTCCTTTGAAAAGCTTGGTCCAGCTGAATCCACAACTTAAGTTAGGATAAAAATGAGTATTAAGTTATGAACCAACTTGGTCTCTTAGGGTAAGAAAAGGATGGTGAATTTACTTTAGTGTTTCCTACAAAATTAAACTATTTTTATGGATCATTCCATCTCAGTACAGATTTCATGTCTTGTAGATACAAGACCTTGTAGATACAGATGTTGGAATGCTGTCCATCTGAGAAATTTCTAACAACATTTTGAAGGTAAGGGGATAGTGAAACTCTCACTATTCATGTGGTCAGCCTGTGCTCTTGTGTCTTTGCAAACAACACTGTTCAGAATCTGAGTATCTAAGAAGCAGGCTACTAGCATACCATGAACATACTGCTTTTACAAAAATATTTCAAATCATTAAAGAAAACTACCTAGAAATGTAAAATGTATTTCTCCTCCTCTGGTCACCTTCTTCTCCTTGGAAAATCATCAAAGAAGTTGAAAATACTGCTTTTCAGCCTATATGGCCATGAGGCTTTTCTGTGTTGCTCAAAACTAATATTAATTACAATCACACAGTTCCCTCAAACTAAAAAATGAATGATCCTCTTCTTTCATGTATAGAGTCCTTTTTATTTCTGCTGGTTTTTGACTCAGACAGTAGTTGTATGAAATTGTTGATGAGATTCATAGGAAAGCAGAGAAAGTGAAAGTAAATAATTTTTTTTTCATTTCAACTGAACCGAGGGCTGAAAAAAGGCATTAATATTTTTCCTCTGATATACATATATGGCTTAGCATAATATGTTGCCAGCCTTGCAGCATCATTCTTTCTTTCACAGAAGTCGACAGGGAGTCCTCTGCAGTGTTGGGATTGAGCTGCCAAGCGGTGAAGAGCTGTGTCTAAAGAGAGAGGAGGGGTTGAGCAGGAGACCGGTGTGGAGCTCATTGCCTAAAGGGCACTGCAAGTGCTGAAGTGTAGTATGTGGGTGACTAGTGAGATCAAGAAAGGGAAGTCTATTTAATCAGCAGGCTGTGAAGTGGCCTTAAAGATTCTGGTTTTAGACAGGCATTTGCAATACAGAGGAAGGTTTGGGCTGAATAGAACATTTCTATTCTCCCGCGGCATTCATGTTCTTCAGTTATTATCGGTTGCTGAAGAGATTGATGGAAAAAAGGGAATTTACCTGTGTTTACCATGGTGCCACCCTAGTAGCTTTTTGTTTCTTTTGAGAATCACCTCTAGAATCAGGGTCTTTTAAAATGCTTAAATTATCTTTATAACCTCTTGTCTGGAGCTGTGAGGCTTTCTCTCTAGCTTCAGCTCAGGGACTTGGGTTTAAAGTGTCTTACTCTTTCTAGGCCAGGTTCCACATAAAGAGAGCACATAACATTATTAATGCAAAACTTAAGCATGTGTTTAAGTGCTTCTGTGGATGGTGGCCAGACCAGTCAGAAATTTACATGCATAATGACCAAGTCCTTAACAGTGCTCATTCAGGGCTCCTTCTACAATCTGAGAAAAGAAAACCGGAACAGAAAACAAATATCTCCTTCTTCAGAATCTGTTAGTTATGGCTGTGAACTCAAGAGCTAAAGTTCTCAGGAGATAGAAACCTGCTTACGAGGAATTTTTAGATATGGACCACACTGAAACTCTTGGTCAGCTCACAACATCAGGTCTGGGTATAATGTGTAAGACTTCTCTTTCCAGTCTGTCTCTTTTGTCTAAGGGGCTGAAATTTCTATATCCAATGCAATATTTGCAATAATTAACAATTATTTCTTTTATCCCCAACTTATGTAGAAATCACTGAAATTCTAGAGGATTTTTTAATACATGCACTTAAACATTAATGGAAAGTGTAGTAAAGCATAAATAAGGAGATGTACTGAAATCTTATTCACCTTTATTCCATCAAGGTCTGTCTGGATTTCTGCAATTGCAATTGAAAATTGATCAAGCTTAAGGGCAGAATTGATGCAAAAACTTTCAGTCAAATTTTCAAAATATTGCTAAGACCAACTAATAAAAGATTTAGTAACTTCCATTTGTTTCTTAGATTGTGACATCATAAACCTTAATGCAGGGAGTTTTCTGGGATTATTCTACACAAAAAGATGTATTGTGGTGCAGAGATCTTCAGACTGGTGTCCAGTAACAGATTTGGTTCAGGATGGTGCTAAAATGACTTGCTGATGCCAGTGCTGGGGCAGTATCTAGTACCTCCATATGGCCCTGTGCTTTGTCCTGGGGGCCTTACCAAGTTGTTTTGGAGACGACTTTGGGAACTCTCACTCTTCCATATCACTGCGTTTGGTGGACCCTTCCTTCCTTCCTTCCTTCCTTCCTTCCTTCCAAAATGGCAAGAATGGCCAACAGTAAATTTGTGTCATCTTTGCACAGAGCTTTTCTCAACATCTATTTTATCTCTTTCCTCACTAGCAAATTTCAGTGGTTTTCAGATTCAAATATCTAAATATGTTTACAGTCTAGGACTAGTCTAGAACACTATGTGGTGTAAGACATCTAAGCCTCCTTAAGGAGCTGGTGGAAGTCTAAAGCACCTATAGCCATTTGAGATCTGGGGTGTCCCATCTGGCTAATGCTAAATGTCACCCATAAGTCCTGCTTCATAAGATCTGACACCATGCAATCATTGTGGGCAGCCCTAGGTGTTTCAAAAGTAAACTCTGATATTTAGGTAGCAGACAACTGTATTGTCAATGTCTATACTTAGGCAGCTGAATCTGGAGCTGGATCTGACTCTTGGAATCCCTTTTGCCTCCAGGTACCTCAGCACTGTCATACCTGGGGATGTGGCAGTAGGAGGGATATATGCCAGAGGATTTCCTGAGTACATCCAGTTATTTGCTTTGGCAGGCCAAGCCTACACCTCCCTTGTGCCTCCTTCAAAGCTAAAGCACTGTAGGAGATATATGCATGGTAAAATGTGAGCTTTCCAAAATAATTAAACCGTTTGAAAACAGACATTAACTGTGTAAATGAAGACAGCACTCTTGGAAGGAAAAGACAAACACTGTGACCCACATCAGCTGCAAAACTGAAGCCAGTCAGGCTGGCAACAGTGGTTTAAAAAGAAACAAATACTCTTCATTTACACAGAAAACAAAACATCTTCATTATCACAATAATTTTTCTCTAAAAACATTTAGGGGGAATAGAGTCACACCTAGTAAGAAATAGTTCCTAATCACAGAGAATCACTGATTGCTTCTGTTTGATGTTCTTTTCCCAAGTGTTGTACAAAGTAGCCGTGCAGACTACAGGTAATTATCTATGTCAGTGTTTTTCTGTTCTAATAGAAGGCTTGAAGTATCACTGCACATGGGTGATAGTTAAAACAACAAACCACCCTCAGAACCAATTTAGGGTAGAATGGTATTTCTGCACTGAAATTGTAAACAAGATGCCCAGCAAATTAGCACCTTCCATCTTCAGTCTCTGCAACTGAAGTGCAGCTGGAAAGGATGATCTGCTGAAAAAGCAGGATTAGGGGGATGGGGTGAATGGTTGTCACTCACTTTAAAAAAAAACAACAAGTGAAGCACAAACTGAGCAGCACAGGAAATTGCTGCATATGCTTCAGAGAAGCTCAAAGGTCTGACTTTCTAGGGGAATGCCTGCCTGGAGGCTACCTCACCCCTTACTGCTGTTTACCTTGGCACAGCTTCTCCTGCCTCCACCCTGGTGATGACTCAGTGAATCACATGGGAATTGCTACATCTTAGGATAGCTCCAAATTATTGGTAGTCAAAGATGCTGAATTCATCACAGAATGAAGTGGCAGAGGAGGAGGTCTTCAGCCTCTCCTAAGAGCCCTCAGAAAAAAAAAAGAGGATCAAGAAAATGAAGATCTAGAGATTTTAATTTCTATCTTCTAGGTCATCGAGAGCCCCGTATGCTCTCTGTGGCTGTCCAGGTGCATTTGGTACTAGTTTTACTGCTCTGCTTGTTAGTAGCTGGGGATCCTTCACTGAGGAGGAATGCAGCTACCAGGTGCTGTTTCATACCCACTCACCTCCTTTGACAGTCACTGGAGGTCAGCTCAAAGCTGTTTGAGATGCATATCCTGAAGTCCATCTAATGCACAATGAGGCTGTGAGTCTCTGGTGAATCTGTGCTATCTTTGCAAGCCCCAAATGGATGTTTTGGATACCCTGTGGTGCCTCAGAAGTCCCCACCTGCAAATGTGTGTGCATCTGAGACCTGAGATGTTTATATAACCCTGGCTTTTTAGTTTCTTTTCCTCCAGGGAGACTGTGGCTAAAATTCCAGCTGGAATTTGAAAAGTGATCTGAAAAAAAGTATGTTTAGTGCAAGTTTGTAAAACTGCCAGCTTAGCATTTTGATAAATCACGCACTAATACATGGCTAAAGAACCAGTGAAAATACTTTAAATACTGACTTAACTCATAGCAAGCAAGCACATAGTTATGTTTGCAGTCATTCTTGGATCCCTGGACTGAAATGTTCTGTAGATGGATGACCCAGCTGTAGTCTGCACTTTCTGAGTTCCCCAAAACATCCTGGTGTCAACACCGTCCATGGGCTCTGATGCAGCTGGGATGGATGCAGCTCTCTTTCAGCCACAACACTAACCTCATGTGTGTGGGAAACCATTCTTCCAGCTTTTATGGGCCAAAGCACATCTTTCTTGTCACTGTGTGGAAGTGCCAGCCTGCATGACAGTGAAACAGTTAATATCACAGTAGCAAACTCTTTGCCACTCTAACTTGCACATGTAATCACTTCCCCATCTTCTAGGGGCTCTCATCATGAATGACAGTAGCTGTTGCATAGCTGATTCAAATCTCTCAGAATCCCATTATCTGCAGTCCCATTGTAACTGCAGAAGTTATGTCCAGTAAAGTAATTCTTTCATTAATGAAATCTAACGTTACTGCACTATAAAATTTGAGCATATACCTCTATGTCTCATTCACTGCAATAGCAGGCATCATCTTTAAAAATTACATAGAAGAATGTGAGTTTCAATTATAAGACATCTCAGCAAAAATAGAACATGTAGCTAAATGCAGCTAGTTCAGTGATAGGAAATAGTGTGATTATAGGAAGAAAAGAGTGTGTTCTTTGCTACGGATTTTTTTCTTTGCCATTCAAATTGCACTCCAGATAGCATCTCAAGCAATATGAAGACAATCTTTGTCACTTCTCCTTTACTCTTACAATCACCATTGTGGATACTCAGCCCTTGCACATGATGGTCTAAAGCAGTTCAAAGCCAGTTTTATTCCTTATTTTTGCTGTGTTCCTCTAGACAATGTAAGGAAAAACCAGAGGCAAATCATGTGAAGTCAATCAAAGTGCTTGTGTAAATGTATCCATCTTCACTGTTTCTATTGACTTTAACAAATCACTTGCATTGTTATGTAGCCAAAAGTGTTATTGTTCCATCAGGGGCTCATAGTCTTATACAGCTAAAACAAGGCAATGTATTGTGTTGGGTTTCTTCGGGGATTAAGAAATCCCAATATACTTAAACAATTCTGGAGTGACAAATGCAAATAGACAGCAACTATAGTAACAGCAAACTGCCCTGAGAAGCACAAGGGTCCACATCCACTAAGGAAGATTGGTGTTTCTTTCTGGGTCTGGAATTTCAGTTCTGATTTCAAAGCCTCTGGAGGGATGAAATAGAACAATTACTTAGATACAACTGGGTTCACCAAAGCTGGTAAGAGACCAGAGATCCAGGTCTGTTTGAGGCAAAGTGGGGATTGGAACTGGAAGCCATTCCTCGAGCATAAAAGCCATGCATGTAGGTAGGTGTGAGGGACTCATTGTTTTCATTCAAAATCTAGCAAGTGGCAGTGGTGCTGTGCTTTCCCTAACACATCATAGCTTGACCACATGTGCACCAAGAGGACAACCTGGTTTTCAGACATTAAAGGGGTCCATCAAAGTTTTGATTTATTTATGAAACACAGAAAATAAATAGCCATGGAAGGAAGACTAACACTAACCTTAAACAAATTAGTGTTACAGTTAAAAAAAACATCAAGGATTTTTTCCAATCCCACACTAAGATAAAAACAGACGCTTGAAGACAAGCCTCCGTGGTCAAATGAACCATTCCTAACTATTGCTATTGTACTTTACAGAGTGCTGAAGATTAAATGCACATGAGGACTGCCACAGCCTAGGCGTCAAAGCCAAACAATCATATTGTCATACATGAATTCATCTGTCACACTTACAAGAAGACAGAAATTACACACATACATGGAAACAAATATATACAAGACTTAAATCAGTACAGGCCCCACCCTGCCTGAAACTGGATATTATGAATGCAAAAGCTTGAGCTTTCTCCCGGAGAGGTTGGAGCAGGAGCCCCAGCAGTGGTGATCTCACGCTGCTCACAGCAGGTTGGGCTGTCTGTGGGGTGCAGAGCAAGGATCTCTGGAGGGGTGAGGCTGGGCCAGGAGCAGCAGAGCAGTATTGGGTTGATGCTGTCAGCCTAGCTAATGAGTCCCCTCTGCCCTGGCAGCAGGCCAAGCTCTATGCTGTGCTGTTTTGCACAGTGGAGAAAAGATTTTATTGGTGCTTTTGAAGCCAATGGGAAAAAGAACATATGAATTAGCTGAGTAGAGATGTTCTGGGCCTGCAATTATTTAAGAAGTAAAGCATTCAAGCAGCTGCTATGTAGCCATAGTGTGAGCAGGCCAAATTAGGATGTCATCAGTATCAGTCTATGTTACCAGCTGAGCCAGATTCTGCTCCTGGTTATGCCCATTTGACCCCTGAAAGTGCAGGTAAATCTGACATACATACTTTACAAAATTAGTGAAATAACTTAGAACTCAATCAGTTCTGACTAGGATGAATCTGTGCATATAAATGATGATTATTTTACATATCTAATGGAGAAAAAATTAGTGAACTCTTTCTAAAGGCTTGGGCTTGTCTCTGATTACAGGAAAAGTTATGTAAGTCTCATTTATCATCCAGTGTTTGACAGCTACACAAACCTGGAGTAGCTATAATGCCTTTCGTTATATTATTTTGTATTTATTTCAAAGTAGCTGAGAACACAGATTTGATTCACATTATTCAAATGTTGGAGTAAGGTTTTTTTTGCTGTACACCCAGCTGCCTGCACTAGATATATACACAGATATATATATACATATATATATATATACTGTGAAAACTGTATATAGCATATATATATATGCTGCTGCTGTGCTGGGAAGCAACTGAAGGTGAATTCCATGCTGTCAAGGCTAACCTTATGCCCTGCCAAAAATGTTTGCAGTGGTGCTGCAAACATGTTTATCTTTCTAGCTATGTGTGCTTTCTGCTTCAATTTTCCTACCTGTTGCAGCAAAACTATGCAAACTCCAAGCCTTAATATATGTGGCTGATTTGGTTTGGTTTCTTCTCAACTGCATTGAAATGTCTTTTTGTGTCTCATTAGCACCTGGATTCATTTCTTCAGCCTGCTACAGTGCTAGCATCACATTGCAGTTGGCTACACAATGGAGGTGAAATCCAGGGAGTTACTAATCTAACACAGAGCTGCAGTGATGGCAGCACCCCTTGCTGGGTGCATGTTGAGAACCTGCCTGCATAATAAAGTTACATGGGTATCCTCCTCTTTGCTACAAATCCTTAAATTGTACCACTGAATTCCTTAAAATTTGTGTGTGGTTTCCTTGGTGTTGCCTCTGTCCCAAAGGCAGACGGATGCTTTGGAGCTCACAGGGTTTGAGTGTCCTTGCAGCACAGCCTGGGCATTAGTGGCTTTTCTGTTTCTGTCCTGCTGTGTGGATAATCTCATGTGTTTGCTCAGTCTAAGAAGCTGCAGTAGCTTTAACCCTTTCTCTGTTAATTGGAGGTATTTTTCAATATATCTGTGTCTTATCTCATAGAAACTAAAATCACACATCCTACCATCATAAAAGGAACCTCACAAATTTTGAGTTCCAGGGTTTCTAGCTGTTTTGTATATACCATACATCCTTTCCTCCTTTTATTTTTTTTAACACTATGAGAATTTCTATCTCATTAAAAATGAAATGCACAAGGATTTAGTGTATGAGCAACAACTTCACTTTGTTTAATGCTGTCCTGAGATTTGTTTCACTAGTTGTTCTCCTGGCAAAATTTTCCACGTAATACACTAGCCACATTCTGGAAAATACATTTTACTCCCTTGGCATTTCTTCCCATCAATAGGATAGTGAAAACAGCCAGCAAAAGAAAAAACAAGCCTCTTTGCAAGCCAGTACAACAGCAATAAAATAGCTCCATGTTTAATATCTTGTTATTATCTCTCATAGTCAGCTGTGTATATAGAATTAAGACTTTCTTGCACTTCTTCTAATCTGCAAAATATTTTATGTGGATTCCACAGGAATCAGCCTCTGCAGGTTGGTTTGCTCTGGTTCTGCTATGTTTACACCTTTTAATCCCTTTGGTGAGAGTCACTCTAACAGTTCATAACACATTTGAGATACTGCAGATACTGCATGCTGTGCAACAGCAGAGGAGAACATGTTTATAAATATTTGCTCTTTATTAAATGGTGCTTCAGCAAATGTTGTAGCACTGCACAAAGCCTGGCTTCTGGGATCCTTCTCAAAAGCAGTTCCGTGATGCAAACCATGTTCTCTCTTGTGTACTATAGATATTTTAAGATACATCCAGAATTCAGCAAAGTGAAGAGATTTCCAAAAAAGAATGCCAATACATGAAAGAGGAGAGAAAGCGAGAATAATTAAACATAAATGCTTGAGGTTAAGGGTCACATTTGCAGAGTTAGGCCACTCAATATTATAACTTGACTATAGATTTTTTTTTAGTATTTAATTCTTTTGTTTCAGGAAAGAATTCTTTTTCATTGTATTTGGATGGTCTAAGGATCACTTACAAGTTTCTGTAAGATCAGAGAGGGAATCGAAGAAGCCACAGCCACTGTTTAGTGGATGAATTTCTAAACATCTCTTGTGATTCTAGCAATGATACCTTAGGCTTCAACTTTTGAATTTTTTCAAATCCTGTAATGCCTAGTGTAACTCTGAATTTTCTTTTAGCTTGTTAGCTGCCTCTCTCCTATGTTAAGATAGACATAACAAAGCCTCTCTAACTTGCTCTCCAAGGACCCAGACTGTCCTAGATCCAAAGTGTAAACCTTCATCTTGGGGAGGAACTACAAGCTTGGGGAAATTACATCATTAGCTAAAGTTTTAATTGGCAAATTTATGCTGATATGCAAATGGACCAAACCTATAAAAGTGTGAAGAACTCGTGACCTGTCATCCATCTTGGGATCCACTGAGGCAAGGGAGCCTCTGGACTCCCAGGGTGTACCTTTGAAGGCCTTTCAAATAAATACTTCCTTTATTCCCTTATTCCTGTCTAGTCTGTGTTTCTAAGTAGCAATTTAAGGCATCAGCTTCACTCAACAATTTATTTGAAGTGTCATTGCTAGGCAAGATATAGTTTTTTTTGGTGCAGGAAATTTCCTACACTCTTGTCAAAGAAAGCCGTACACGCTATTGTTCCCTGTGATAGCAGGATGAACAAGCACAAGAAAAAGAAAATAATAACATGGAAAATGTACCTTTTTTCTAGTATTCATTTTTCTGATCGTGGTCTGAAATTAAATTTGTAATTGTATCATTACTGCAAAACTTTCATTTGGGAAACTTTGTACTGGTGAGCTACCAAAACATCAGCTTTGGAGCTGCTGCAAATGGAAAAAAGAGGTCTGATCTATTGTCCTATAACTACTCAGCTTATTCTGTGACTCTGTGACTGTGTGACTATTGTCAAAATTTTAAAAGAAATCATCTTAGTGCAATGCTTGAACTTATGTCCCAGGCTCAGTCATCAGAGTCTGAATGTGCTAAGGCCAATGCCTCCTTATAAAAGATAGAAATTCTTCATTGGCTACAGCTAGACTTGAGAAAATATATAAAAGGTGAAGCCTTTACAATTTTTCCTTTTCTAGTTTCTCTGGAAAATTTCTTACAGGAAGATCAATAGCCTCTGGGTTCTCATATTCAGGAGGAGAAATGATCTCTGAGGTGTCTTGCTTACCACAAGTAGACTAAAGGAGTCTAAAGCTTTGAAAAATCTCTCAGCTCTATGACATGGCTTTTACAGGTTGTAAGCATTTGTTTCTTCTAGTTCATTGTCAAAATGTTTCTCATGATGCACAATTCTTTTCTAAGCTAGGCTGTGTAGATGAGAGTTATAAAGGGAGCTGCTCTAGATGACAGGTCTGTCAGTCTCTGAAGTTCCCATCATCACCATCTCTTTGCTGGCTCCGATCTGGTGGCAGAGAATTGCTCTGCATTGGCTAACACAGCCTAATGACACAACAGCACTTCCCTTTGGGCTGTCTCCTACATCTTGTGCACAACAGCGGAAGGCTCAGTCATGGACCATTTACCATCAGTCCTGGCTAACCAGAGGTCCCAGATGACTGGAGGTCAGTCAGTGGGATGCTCACCTACAAGAAGGGTAGGAAGGCGGATCTGGGCAACTACGGACCTGTCAGCCTGACCTCAGTGCTGGGGCAGGTCCTGGAGCAGATCATCCAGAGTGCCATCCTACGTCACATGAACGACAGCCACGTACGGGGATCAGGCTCAGCCAGCACGGGTTCATGAAAGGCAGGTTCTGCTTGACAAACCTGATCTCCTTCTGTGACAGGGTGATTCAGTGGATGAGGGAAAGGTTGTGGATGTAGAGTGGCCAGCAGGACCAGAGCAGTGATGATCTCCCTGTACTTGACGCTCGTGTGGCCGCACCTCAAATCCTGTGTCCAGTTTTGAGCCCCTCACTTCAGGAGGTGATGGAGTGAATCCAGGGAAGTACAACGAAACTGGAGCACAAGTCTAACAAGGAAAGCCGAGGGAGCCATGTGAGAAAATGAGGCTCAGGGGAGACCTTATTACTACCTAAAAGTAGGTCATAGTAAGGTGGGGGTCAGTCTCTACCCCCAAATAACAAGATATATGACAAGAGGAAATGGCCTTAAACTGTGCTAGGGGAGGTTTAGATTGGATGTTAAGAAAAATTTCTTCACCAAAAGTGTTGTCAAGCAGTGCAACAGGCTTCCTAAGGAAGTGGTGCTGTCACCATCCCTGGAGGCATTTAAAAGACATGTAGATGTGTTCTGGGCTAATGGCTGGATTTGATGCTCTTAGAGATCTTTTCCAACTTTAACTACTCTATGGTTCTATAAATCCTGCGCTAGTCTTGGATCCAGATCTCTCTCAGTTGTGGACAGGAACCACCAGCAGACCCTTGCCCTCCAGAGGGCAGAGGTGAGGTGTCCTGTACACACTTAAATCCCCAGCAGAACTGAAAGCATCCAGAACTCAAAGTACTGAGGCACTTCACAGATCAAAAATGGTGGGTTTGGCTTCAGCTGATGTAGTTGTTGGCTTGGACTGGTGGTCCCCAAGCACTTTCTGGGCCATCAGTGGACTTTGGCTAATGAAAATGAAGTGACGAAGTGATATTTGCTTCTAAAGTGTTATTAAAATGCATTGGTAAATAAATCTGTATATCTCTAGAGCTTCTCTATTTATACACACATTTTAGGAAATATATCTATATCCTTCTCTCTATATACGTTTATTTCAATTACTAAAATAATCACTGTGTCTTTTAGTAATTAAAATTACTAAAATGATCACTGTGATCATAACTGATAACTATTTCATTACTGTTCCAGATAAGATAATGAAATATATCAGTGTTCAGTGGTTTGTATATATTGTATGTGGGTGACATCAGTGGTTTTGAATAAGTCTCCTGCAGTTGCCATAGAAACAGGATTTCCTCAAGTAGCACAGCAGAGTGGCGTGATGTTGAGTGGGGAGTTCTAACATTTAATTTTTAAATTAAACTCTACATATAACCAGTAGGGAATGGCACAACCTCCAATTTAAAATTAAAATGATGATGAGGTCTGTTTTTCTGTGTTGAATATCACTTCAGTAATACCTGACCTAGCAGTTAGCAAGATGTTATGACTTCTCAGTCTGCAAAGATGCAGGTTGACAAATATTTTTCATGCTTGCAAGGCAACTTATAGATAGATACCTGTGAAAAAGAGACATCTTCCCACACAGCAGTGAACTAGCATTGCACATTTTGATATGGGCTTATTTCCATAAAAAATAATGGGTTTTTAGTAACCAAATTATTTTCGATTAACAATAAAATATTTCCTGTAGATCAATATGAAGTATTTCTAGAACCTGATGTTAAAGCATCTTTCAAATGAATGACAATGATTTTCAGGGCAAATGGGAGCTGTTTAGTGGATCACCATGGTAACTGTGGTGATAGTATATGCTTGACTACAGTATTAGTTTTTTACAATCTGATCCATGGTCTGGTTTGAAGAATCACTGCATAATCATTTGTTCTTTTAATGAGGAAATAAAATTGATTGGTTTTGCAACTTTCTCCAGCACAGCACCAGGGTTTTGCACTGTGTCAGAGAAATTACTAAAAACTGGGGTTCTTAATCTGCATTCAAAATCTCAAGGAATTGAAAAATAAACATCGCAGCGGAGCTTTTCTTTCTCTTCATTTCTTCTTGTGAGTCTCTGCTCCTTTAATCACATTCATATCAGATGTGATTAGCATGAGGACCAAACTGGAGAGAATTACAGCATACATAACTACTTTTTTTGTCTCTTTCTTTTTTCTTTTTTTCTCCTTTCCCCAGATCTGTCCTTTTTTCCCCTGTAATGAGAACTCTTGACCATTGAATTCAGGACTTGATCGTTAAGTTCTTATTCCTTCCAGTAGCTCTAATAGGCATTGTCCATGCTTGTTTGCTTCTGGGACTTTAATACATCCTCAAAATGAAGTCTGTATAAGGGCATAGTGCACAGTTTACTGTCCCAGAAGAAATGCAGATGTTGAGTTATGACCAAATGTTTTGAGGTTCTTCCTCCATGATACAAATAGTATAAAAAACAGTCTCTCAGGCACAGACCCACATTTGCATGCAAAATCACCTCCAAACCACCAAAAAACATCAGGGTATCAGTAGCCATGAAATGAAAATCCAGTCCTGCTGAAAGGGTTTAGTGTTTATAGAAAGCACTATATAGTGGGTGGAAGACTAACTGTATGTTAAATAGGAAAGTCTAAGCTGCAAACACTGTTACATGGATACTGTCCTTCACTTCAGCTGCTCTGCTCAAGAAGAGCTTGCTGGTTTGGAGATTAATCCAACCATGAGGAGGCAGCCTTTAATTAAACAGTTTCATGAACCATATTGGTTTTTCTGTGAACCTTTCTATGGTAAGGAAAGAATATTTCCTCCAAGACCCCCCCCCCACCATCTGATTTTTACATAATTGCATATCCCTCTTTAAAAGCATATGCTTGCAATCTATCATTCCTCTCCTATGAAATCCCTGAGGAAATAGCTAGTGCCTGTCACTTATGAGCAACTTGGCTGTACGATATATCATGTGACTTAAGCTCCCACTCACTGCAGGCTCCTGCCCTGGGGCAGTAAATAACCCTGACAGGCTGTGGGGTGGGGATGGCCAGGGAACAAACATATCTGTGGGATGTACCGGTGCCCTGGAGCATCAGGAGCCATGCAGGAACCAGACAGGAGGCAGCAGGAGCACGGTCCATCCATGGAGGGGTGGGATTATCCCTATCTACACCCAAGAGACCATGGAGAGACACAGTGAATGGGTTTGGGCCCCCTGAACGTAAGCTGTGGCCAAACTGGTGTGAGTTCACCCAGAGCTCCAAGCCAGATGGGCCTGGCTCAGCCAGGGGCTCAGTTGGCTCCGGAGGGCCTGGCAGCAGGAAGAAACCTAACTACAGGAAAGGAGGATAAGAAAATTTCCTTAGGTCTCTGAGGGTGAAGCACATGCACAGTGTGGAGCTTGAGGGTCCCTTTCAGTTTGTTCTACTTCTGCAGGAGAATCCTCTTGTATTTCTTCCCATGTGGATCTTAGCTATGCAATAGTATTTTGAACAGCTATAAGAATAGTTGTAATTTTGGTAATTGTAAGAAAAATGTTTTTATAGAAGACTTCACATCTTTCTCAAGTACTTTCACAGACCTAAGTTACATAAAGTTGTTCCTTTAAGGAATGAAGTTTAACTCACCGTGTCACATGGAAAAAGAAGGTACATAAAATTCAGGTTTCCACAATAAATAAAAATATAGGTACACAAACTAAAGTTTCCTCCTTTTGGTCCTTCAAGAGCATTTCTCTTGAATCAGAATTTTATTTCACTGCCATACTCTTTATCCTAGAGGGATAACAGTGAAGTATGCATTTTACATGCATTTTAGTAGTAGTTTTTGAAAGAAATTGTACTAGCGCAACCACAGTGCTGTTCCAGCAATATTTGCTTTTTAAAACCTTCTCTAAAGCATCTCTCTTGCATTGTACTGAAGGCTGCAAATCCCATTCAGAGAAGGACAGGTGGCAGCTGTCATTAGAAATTGGGATCAGGTGAAGTCACTGCAAGCTTCTTATTCACATTGTTACTTTCCTGTTCCTATCTTGCATATCCCATGACAAGTTTCAGCTGGGCTGTCTGTTGACTTCACTTAATTCACAAATTACACCTGACACAACTCCCATTTACCTCCACAAAGATCTTTCTGCTCTATTTTTTTGAGGTTTGGAGCAGCTTTTACAGATTCCCATGTAGCCAGGGAGGAGAAATATATATTATGGTGAATTCAGTCCAGAGAAAACACTCCTTAGTGTCAGTTTTAGTACAGGCTTTTTACAGCTGAGCCTGCTAATCCAGTCGAGACCTCATAGTGAGCTTGTCATCAATAATGATTCAGAGAGAAGAAAGACACAGTGAGGGTAAGGCAGATGTGTGTGTCTTGTAGGGGTCAGCAAAGCCCAGGGTGGATCAGCGGGGGTGGAGGGGAAAAGATGCCCTGGCAAACAGGGAGGGTCTGTTTTGTTGCAAGGGCATTTCTGCCAGTCCCCTTTGAAGGCCATCAAAAGAGCCCCAGTAGCCTCTGGAGCACACCCAGTTAAAAATTAGGGTAAGAAGGACAAAGGAGTGAGTGACTATCTGAACTAATGACCCTTTGACCATTGTACATATTTTGAGGCATTTCAAGAATTTCTTTGGCTGATAATGAATGGAGTAGTGAACACTGTGCTGGCCAAAGTGCCTGAACATAGCACTGTGAGTTGTAGGAAATGTAATAAGTCATAAATAAAAATGTTGCAAGACTTCTGAGAAAGCTTAAGGAAAATTGAGTTCTAAAAAGAATTACCTCTGCAATTTTTGATGGTCTAATGTGCTTTAACAATATTCTTGGCAGACAGAAATATCTAATCATCTTCGGAGCTCCTAGAAATATTAATTGTGCCTTCTGATTGTGTCTGAAATAATTCAATTATATAAAAAATCCAGGGAATGTTAATGCAAATCTCAGTTCTTGGGCAAGCAACAAAGAAACTACTCTTATTGATGTATCAATAATCTGTGTTTTGTGCTGCTGCAGTTTAAAATGTCAAACGTGTATGAATGACTCCATTTATATTGCAGAGCTTATCTATTTTAATCCTTCCAAACAAGTTTAAAACAAGTTTTTGATCATTTCAAATAGTTCTCTATTTCATCATTCCTCTGTGCCATTCAATTGCCCTTTCTTTAACCTAAATTTTAACTCTAAAAAATTTAGAGCTGTTTTTGGTCACTTCTAGTGTTCACATGATTCTCTCATACTAATTTCTTTGCTGTAGATAAAGGCAGAGATGATGCCCAGTAATTTTCATTCCATGGGCAAAACCTTTTATGTGGCAAACTTGTAAAGAACTAAATTTCTCTTTGAAGAAATATTATTAATATATTTTTTAGTTATTACCATTAAACCATGGGTTTTTAATATTTGAGACAGAAAAAAAGAAATAACTTTTTTGGCTTACCTATTAAAAATGTTTCAAGTCTCATAAATACTACAGAAAATACTACTACAAAATACAGTAGATTTATTTTAAATTATTAATATAATGCACTGTCATGTTGTATAACTTCTCTGCTTTACTGTATTTTACTGGATTAAAATATTTTCTGGCACTGAAATCTCCTGTAATATGTGTCTCATGCAGGGTAAAGTCTTTCCTTCTCATGCCTGAAGACATTTGCCTCCTCATTTTCCTTCCTAGAGGTAATATATTTAGGGTTCATGTGACTTATTTTGTGTCAGGAGACAACTCTTTTCCAAGTTTCTTTTTCAGAGATTGAATTTTAATAAACTGTACCTAAGATTGCAGAGCAAATTTCATTGCAAGTGTCCTTCTTCAGACAACTATGGCTAGTACTGAAAAAAACATGATTCAGGAATACTCACATATGAAATGTCTTTAATTTCTGCCAAAGAGTATCCGAGGAAAGGGCCCATCCAATAGGAGGCTCTTACAGTTGATAGTGATGGCTTAGGTACTTCCTGAAAATATTGTACTAGGAGAATTCTAGGTTAAGAATTAAGATTGTTCAGTAAGGAAGAAAACCAAGAAGATGAGCCATTTAGACAATCAGATCAGATTAAATTCAAAATACATATTTTTTTATGATGGACTTTTGACAGCTGAAGCCTCAAACCAGTAAAAATATATTTAGTGGAAAATTTCAGAAGGGGGGAATGACTGCGTGGTGGCTAGCTTCTAAATTGAAGAGGAGGTAAAAGTCAATGAGCAAATGAATATAAAAAATTCAATCTGCAATTCTTTTTTATCTTGTGAAAAGAATACAGCTTTGGGACTGCTTTCAACACACATTGGTGGTTGTGATTTTTTTGTTTCATTGGGGAATTTTTTATTTTAATTTTTTTTTTTNCCAGACTACCCAACCAATCTTTTTTAAAAATTCCAGACATCTCTTTTTCTCTCAAGTCTTGAGCAAATCTCCGGGGACATGTTTTTCGCATCAAACCCTGTATGAAATTCTGCATACAAGATGCGATGCAGGATGACAGATGTCCATGCCGACAATGCTAATGAAATGTGATTTTGTCATGAGCACTAAAAACCTGGACATCAACTGCAGTGCCAGAATAGATGCTGGTGTGCAGTAGATAATGCGAACAGATAAGCAGCTGAAATGCAATATGGTAACAAAGAAGGGCAGCAAAACTTTGGTTTGTGTAGGCAGAAGGATCTTATAATGGATTTGGGAACAATAAGTCTTTCTGGGCAGAATATCTTTTCAGTCTGATCATTAAATATCAGTCTAAACTAATAATCAATTCCTTCTCTCTCTTTCCAAGAGAGAATAGGTGCTTTATGACCAACTCAATCCTCCAATCTCAGATACCCATCCATATGAAATAGCCTATTGAAATAACAGTATATCAAAACTAGTGAAGACCAGAAAATTAGCATACTTCATACTATTATCTGTCTAAAACTCTAAAATTAAGTCCATGTGTGCCTTTATGCATCTCCAGCATCAGGCCTGAAATAGATTGTTTTGCACTGTGACCCTGACTTCACATCCACATTTTGGAGAAGTCACATTCTTTAGGGGTACAGACATGGATATAAGCACTCATGTTTGGGTATTTAGCATCTAAAATTGTTATTTTAACAATTTGTTATCCACGCTCTTTTTTAACTAGCTGAACAAGGACTGTGATTATGATCATCAATACAGGGGTATCCCTTGGTTCTTCAGTGACTCTATTTTCCATAAAGAGCTGCCAAGGTGGCCACTGAAGAATTTTGGTTGAGGACAGTCTTATTTACATAATTATTGTAAATGTTGTAAATTGAGTTTTCTATTGAGTTTTCTCACAAACGTTTTTTCCTGGAGGTTGCTTTTCATGTAGTTTTAGAGAAAATGAGTGTCAAGGAAGGGATCTGGGATAACACAGAAATTAATCCTGGTATTTTATTCTAAAGAATGTTCCAGGTTTTTCTTTTTTTCAACCTCCTTATTTTTTCTTTAAAGCATGTGAAGTTTTCCAGCTTCTATTCTCCATTGTGTATCAATACCTGAATAATGAATAGAATTATTGCTTTATACGTATATATATGTGGCATATTAAATAATAATAATTTTTTTTAAAGTCCTCCAAGTACTTTTCAGAGAGCTAGAAAAACGTCTATTCTCAGAATAATGCAAGGCTAGTAGTTATGATTTTAAGCTTAGATATCATATCAATGAACATCTAAGTAGGTGTTGGGAGTATGTTGAAAGAGCAAAGTGGAGGTAAGATGTGGGTGGAGTCTGTCAACAATCAGCCTTAGGTGTCATCTTAATTATGTGTAATAGCTCTGTGGAAAATGGCACCAGTACTAAAATGAGAAGAGCCCATAAGAAGCAGAAAAAATATATCACCTAATATTCCAATTAGTAATAAGAGCAATAATTTGTTATTTTCAGAAGGATGCGTCCTCATGTCATGCGAATTTAACCAGAAAGCTCTATTATCACTTTAAAATGTGCAGGGTGGATCCCCACATACTTCATCAGAAATACTCAAAGTGAGTGACAGCACAGATCACTTGTTCATCACTGAACTGGTACGCAGTGCTCTTTGCTACCTCCAGCTTTCCAGCTATTTCAGATGAGCTGGAAACTATACCAGTGAAAGGAATGATGATAATGATTCCACAGAGTGCGTGGGTAGGGCTACAGCACTGAACTGTAGCTGACCTGTGGCTATATGCAACTGTGGTACACAATTTTCTCACGCCAGAAGAAAAATTGCTAACTGATTGATTACTAACTAGCTAAAAATGACTGACTGATTCAAAACAGGGCCTGGTATCAGGAGTGAATTTTAGCACTGTGACACAAAAGGGCCGTGGCTGCAGCTATAACTGCAGGAACTGTAGGGACAAAGCAATACAGTCAATACAGATATATTTCAGCATTATTTTTTCAGCTGGCCTGGTAAGTCTTCTGATTTTGCACATGTGGCAGTTTGACCAGATGTGACCACACTACTACACACAATTATGCCTCTGTTATTTTCAAAATCACATTGAGTTATCATTACATCATTTCTTTTGTAAATCCAGTGTAGATATGCCTACAGATTGTTTATGACCCGTGTCATTGTATAGATTTTATGTGACAAAACACAGCCTGGCCCTACATAGTTTTCTGCAGAATAATTAGCAGTTGGCATACCAGAACGAATGGTGGGAGGCCATCAAACAACTCATCCAAGCCTTCCACCCATCTGTCCACTTGCTGTTTGTGGAACATGTAGCTTTTATATTTAATGATTAAACAGTTTCCTGTATACCACATTTTCAGTTTTCCCAATCAATGCTTGCACGCAGCACGTAGTGTTCATTTAACTTTCATTTCCCAATGTGTAACTTTGTGTCTAACTTCAAGTGGTTAAAATAAAAATAAGAAAAACAATGTAAAATATTTATTTGCTACTTCATTTTCTCCTAATTTTCATCTGTACCATCCTTCCATAAAACCATCTCTGTTTTCTATTTATATATAGAGGTTTATTTTCCATAAGCAAAAGGCTTGGGTTGAATATTTTTAAGAGAATATTATTTGTTTTGTCTGCATTGATAATGATGTAGCTAAAGAAAAATAAATATAGTGTTACTTTCAGGTACACTTTTTTGAGAAATTTATTTAATTAGTAACAGGTAGCTTATGAATTAACCACTGAGAAAGAAAAATATATTTAAATTGTTAGACATGTGGAAACTGGTATACTAAAATAGAGCAACATGTATCGGTGTCTGTATCTTTTTCAGTATATTTGGCATTAAACATTTTAAGAGCTGCACTTGTATTTTCTCTCCTGCAAATACAGGATGCACAAACCCAGTGGACGCTGCAAATGTTACAAGTTACTTTGAGGTCAAAGTTTTGCTTTTTGTTTTTTTGTTTGTTTGCTGGTTTGTTTTGTTTTGTTAACTGCAGTGAATTAATACTCCTGTGCCTTGCAGATGGCTCTCTGATGCAGAGGGTATCACCAAAATACCTGACAGCTGCCTCTGAGCCCATTGTGTCTGAAGCAGGCCTGAAGCCTCTCCACTAAGTTCACTGCCTCATAAAATCTGTTTAACAGCAGTATATGTAGGACACTCTCTGCTCCAAAAGTCAAGCTGCAGCAGGCAGAGATCTCCCTACCCACCCTGTGGGAGGCTCTCACCTCCAGACACTGCCTCCAAGTGCCCAGTCTGCCACTGCACCTGATCCTTACTGTGGGGTGTCATCTTTTTTTCTTTTTCATATTTCTTTGTGCTCAAGCGAAACTGGAATATCTCTGGTCCCTCTTTTATCTCTGTTTCCTTGCAGTGTCTGATCCTATATCTTCAAGATGCTGAACTGAGATCTTAGACTAGTGGAAAGTTAAGGTGGGTGAGGCCATGATAGACCATGCATTCCATTCCCTCTTTCAAGGTAAGATCAGCTAATGAAAGTCTTTTCTTATAGATGTCTCTCCAATTTGTTTTTAAAAATGTCAATCTATGTGAATATTTGTCTACTTATGCAAAGTGAGCTTTCTTTTTTTTTTTTCTTTCCAAAAGTAAAACTTTAAATGTATTAGTTCAATAGGTTATTCTTGCCCCAGTGGACACAGGAAATGGTTTGTTCCCTTCTGATTTGTACCCTGCTTTGTGATCCTTGATACCAGGGGTCCCTCAGTCATCTTAGGAAAAGCCCTTCTCTCTTCAGTTGTGTATCATAGTATACTTTCTAGGCTTTGGACCCTTCTTTTTCTCCGTGGAGTCTCTTCTGTTCACTCATGCCTTCCTTGAATTGTGGTGCTCCAAACTGGGGGATGTATTTTAGAGAACTTCCTAATTCTGCATAGATTGGGACAAACTTTACATTTCTGATTACCTGTGACTCCCAGACTTTAATTGCTGTTTGGTCAGCTTTTACTTATTTTGTGTTTGCAGTTGACAAAATTCGTTTTTACTGAATTATTTTTGTTTATATCTATGCAAAAGAAAATCTTTAGTAGAGTAGGTCCCAGTAACCTACTCAGCAGCTGGCTGAGGATCCTACACAAGAGTTGAAAGGCTTATTGCAATGATCTGGATTTCTCCATCACCAGCTCTTCCCAGAAAGCCATTATTCTGTGTCTGCATCTGCATGGTGACTTGCTGGCTTACAAAAGCCTCGCTGAACTCAAGCTAAAGGTGAGAGATCTGCACCTCATACACAGTGTCACCAACCAGGCAGCTGTGATATGAAATACCTACAAACAAACTGCATGAGGGCATCATCTTTATCTGCAGAACCATGCTGCATCGAAGGTAATCAGCAAAATGCTTGTCACAGAGGTAAAAAAGGCAGCAAAATTTAATCTGTCTCATTGCTTCTGAGGTTACAGGAATCAAGTATTAATCCTTTTTTTTTTTCTACTTATACTTACTATAGACTGTGGTGAATTTATACCTTCCCTGGAATGAGAAAATGTATTTGTGTGTGCACACATGTGATTACACACTTAAGAGAGCAGCATTATTATTAGGCAGCATTCCTATGTGGTCTACATAGGATAAAGATGGATTTAACATCATGCAGGCCTGTAAAATTAGCATGAAATGCATAAAATATGGATGCTTTATTTCTAATGATGTCAGTAATTGTAAGCTATGGGAGACTATGAAAAGGGCAAAGAAGCCCCAAAGTTTTTTGCTGGGTGGGAAAATAGGATTACTTGGTGAAGCTTTCTGCTACAGTAAGTAGGAAAGAATTTTCACAGATAATTCTTTGGCTGAGGTTTCCTGGCTGACTTACAGATAGAAGGCGACATATGCAGCTAGGACTTGCCTGTTAGTCTTAATATGAAAGTAGAACTCCTCCTAAATTCCACATGGCACTGCTAAAAGCCTCTGGGAATTATGTCTAGCTCTACTATTTTGAGGAATCATTTTCTCCTGGTAGATGCATACTGGCTGTGCACTTCAATTTTTCTTTGCATCTGACCAATTTTTGGAGATATTTTAATATTCAGTGAAATCAGAATCAAATGCTTAATTTGAGCTTTATATTGAAATTTATAACAGAGACAAGTAACTCATGACTCAGGCATTTTTTATCAAATAAATCAGTAAAACAAAAAGTGGCTTGTCTCATTTTGTGAGCAAGCACTTCTGGAGTTTAAAGGTTCTTTGTCTTATCTGACACTTCAACAAGGCGAATCATTTAATGAATTAAAGAACGCATGCATTTCCCTTGCAGATTACTTTTAAGTAATGAAGTTAGTGTTTGGGCAAAACAATCAGCTTTACTTAATGGTGCTTTGAAACGAAGTCTCTAAGAAGAAGCTGAGTGATTTCTGCATGACTGCATTCCATGTCATCATCTGGTATGAAAAATGCATTATACTCTCACTTCCTTCCTCTCTAAGCAAACTCAATTTCCAACACCTGTGATTTGAATAAACTGTACACAGACTCCTATGAAAGAATTCAACTGTAAAAAGGTTATGGATTTTTAGAACTGCATTTTGAAGTCTGATATACTCACATTATCCAAAGGGAGCATGTGAGGCCAGCAAGCTGTAGGAAAGAAGTCTCTCTGTTCATGTAACACAAGTAACATAGTGAGTAGAAATGCTGCCTTGTGAGGCAAGGCAATGAACCAGAGAAGCAAAGAAAGTGGTCCTAGGCAGGGCTAGCATCTTTTCTCAGCTGGAAGGAAGTCTGGTTGGGACATGTGGTGACAGCTTTGCTGTTGTTCTTATCCCAGGCTGGCAGTAGCTAAGCAGTTGTCTACTCCAAAAGAGGGACCTATGGGTCACTCCTTTCAGGGTCAAAGACAAAGCTCCTGAAGTGCTTGCTTGGTTTGACCTTGAGCTGCCTGGTGTCTGGGTACTCTGTCACTCTCATACTAACTCACTTTTGCTCTCTTGTTTTTCTTCTCTCTCAGAAAAAAATTCCCTAATGTATTTGAGTGTGCCCAAAATGACATATAGTCAGGGTAACTTTTACCAAGCTATCAGTATTGTGCCTTTCATGATCGGGGTTACTAGTCTTTTCAAGATTGGATATTTTAGATATCAGAGTGCCACAGTTTTCTGGAATGCCTAGTCTGCTGGTCTTTTTTATCATTGTATTGTGTCTGGCCATCTGGTCACCTCTAAGTTCACTTTTTTGTTACTCTTTTCAATTTGGAGAGCAATTTGTGGTAATGTTATGTATAGATCTTGGAGTGTTTTGAAAACTTGAAATCATTATCTTCCATAAGTGAGGAAAGAATTGATGGCTTGGTGCTACAAAACAATAAGCTAAGCCTTTAATTATCAACTGATTAAAATTAACATGCCCTTAACAGCAATAAAAGTGCTGACTGAATTTTGTTAAAAATCCAGTTATCTGAGTTGTGTATAAATTATGGGGAAAGTATGAAAGGGATTTTAGTGATTTTAACAACCATACTGACATATCACACTTATCATTAAAGAGTTTTTCTGCTTTCCAGTGTTCTTCATTTTTCACATGAATATTTTAAACAAGAATCTCCAAAGTGTGCACAGAAGTATTATTCTTTAGAATAGATTGCTTAAGTAAATTTAAAAAATTAATAAAATTATACATAATTTCAAGATATGTTTTTATGCATTTTTGCTGCTTTCAGTGTCCATAAATATTCATAATAGCAGTACCTGGTTCAAGAATATAAGTAAGTTAACTCCAGAATATACACTATTGTAATTCCCACTATGAAAATCTGCTTTCTTAAATCTCTGACTTGACTGTTTGGCATTTTTCTTTATTTAGGTAGGATTTTTTTTTTTTTTTTNTTTTTTTTTTTAATCTCATTGCTTGGATTCTGACATTTTGAGATATCATACATGGTTAACTGACCCACTGCACTTTAGGAAGAATGGCACATCTTTCTGATGTCCTTCAGTACCTGCCAACAATTATTCCTGCATACCCTGTGATTCCTTTGCTGCATAGATCCAGTCAAGTTTCAGAAGCCAAATGTCTTGTGACTTCAGGATCTTGTAATGCTCAAAACAGGCAATATATCTGAAATAATAGCAACAGGATTGTATTCCCTTCAAATTTGAGTAGATGTTGCTTGTTTTAAGATAAGAACACCTGTGTGAAAAGATAAAAACACCTGTGTGAAAAGAAGCATCTCCCTTCTCTTCATGGACCAATCTTGTAGTTGGAACTCATGCTAGAATCAAGTGTTTATGCATTGTTGCTTTGGAGGGGTGCAGTGTTTTAACATGAAGAGGATGGAGAATTCTGGCAACAATAAATCAGTCAGTCTCACTTTGATAGCCAGCAGGACACCACAACAAACTAATAAATCCATTTATAACCACTTAGCAGATAATGAGGCAATAAATAAATCAATGAGCAATTCAACTAACTGGCCAATCAACCAGCAAGATCTGATTTGGCAAGCATTTCACAAGACAGGATCATGATTAGAAATGATCTTGATAAATGGGAGGAATAATCAGAAATAAACAGTGGGTCAGAGAACAAATCGCAGTTGGTAGTACAAGACTGATGAAGAAAAGCAAAACTTGTTTTGTCATGTTTTGTTAAAAATCTATTAAGGAAGGTGAGGAAATTGATTAGTCAAGATGGTGCTTGGAAAGCCTGGCTTGGGTACTGCTTCCTGGAATTGCTACCATTGCAGTTAGAGAGGATCTGTAGATTAGTGGTGGGAATAAGAGCTTTGGGAAAAAATTTGCAAGCAATAATTGAAGAAATTAGATTTTGTTTCTAATATCTAGGAAATAGAAGATTAAATAAAAAGTGGGAGATGTGGATATAGTTTTACACTGTGTCGAAAGTCATAATGAATAGATGTATCTCTTCTGTTGATAGAACAGAAGGAAGTAGCTGTCCACCAGAACAAGATAGCTTATGAAACCTCTTCAGAAGGTCATGGAGTTTCCTTCCTAGACAAACATTTGTCAGGGATACTTAAGGTTTATTTCATCTAATGAATGTGTTGGGATTTGTTCCTGCAAGTTTGGCACCTCTTTGTTCTGTATGTTGCTGAAAAAGTTGTCAGTTGCATGTGGAGAAGTGCACCAGCACTGTAATTCCATCAGGCCTTGTAGCTAGTGGAGGTGACTCTGAGAACTGGATGAGCATGTCTGGTTTATTTCTATTCAGAAAGAGCAGGCTCACAGTTCATTTTTGTGTGAAATACCATGTGCAGTTTTAAAAGGATGTTCATTCATTCTGTGTTCACCTCATCCTGTGTGATTACCAGATTCTCTTTTCTTAGTTCTTGCTCCTTTCCAAGTTTCCCTGAATTACTCTAATTAAGTGGAATAAAGATGGATTTAGGATGAAAGATCCTGAACAGAAGGAAAAAGTAGTCTTATCCACCAGGTAAAAGCATTCCTTGTAAACTGTGACCAGTATTGTTAAGTTGAAGTAAGTCTTCACTTATTTATGTGCCCAGGAAAAGCAAATGCAATTGTCTTCTCAGAAGCAGATACTTCCCTGTTGAGAGAGGAGGTCACATCTTGTGCATTCAATTCTGGTTTTGACTATTTATCTTCAGCTGCCATGCTCAAAGTCAAAGTTCTAACTCAACATGACAGAACAAATATTTCCATGTTTTTATCTGAGATTTCCTCACAGTAGTCTGTGTGTACATTCAACATGTGTTGCATGGGGATATGCATGCTCATACCATATATGATATGTTCTGAGTCTGTTGGATTTTCTGTCCTGACCAGAGGTGCAGGTGCAGCAAATCCTGCACATCTGCAAATATAGGAACTAATTATGTAAGCACTGTGTGGTGGACTAAAAAACTTAGGTTAAGTTAACCTAATTTAACCTAACCTGAGACTTATCACATTTATTTCTTGGGGTAGAGCACTAGCACTTTCCATAAATAATTGAATTTATCTAATAGGTCATAGATGCTTTTTTGGGCATACACCATGTACTGATACCAGAGACAGAGACAATGGGTGTACAGACAGATATCCTATATATTAGCATGTCTTATTACTGTTTTTTACGTAGTCATAGTTGTGCCTTCTTAGGTCACTATAAATCCAGGCCTGTAGGTTATTTACAAGTCACAGAGAGATGAGCAAGCATAATTTGAAATTGGTATTCAAAGTGTGCCTACAGTAGACCTGCTGCCTGGGAGCACATCTAAGATCTTAAACAGAAAATAAAAAAGGCTTGGTCTTCAAACACGTGTATAGTAGAAACTAACCAAACAACACCCAGTGATATTCTTTGCACAAAATACCCCAAGCTTGTAAATTAATCTATGTGGAAATGAATAAGAAAGTTTTCCCCTGCAGCTCTCTGTAGCCAATGTACATGAGCTGCACTATTGGGTGGCTTTCTGCTGTGGTTGGTAAGATGATGTTCAGAAGCTTTTGCTTGTGAAGAGACATAGATGGATATTTCTGCCTACTATAATTAGCAGTTTCCAGCATCCACTGTACTAACTTGTGATCTCCAACTATTTGAAAATATGTACATATCATTAGCAAAACTCTTTCAACTTCTCTGCAACTTTGAGATGATTCTTAGTGAGATTCAAATGGAAAATACCAAAAGAGACTTTGTTGTCATTAATTAACATAAATAGGTATACATCTCTCTAGGATGAGAAGAGTTTTCCTTGTTTACTTGTCAAGTTAAAAACAATGGCTTGGGAGTATGAGCAAAGAATAAGGGTTTTAAAATAATGAGATAGATGTCCTAGATTGCTGAAGTGTGAGAATATTTTACATTAAAAAACCCTTGTCATTTCTTCAAACACACATGATAGAATGCACAGACAGTGCTTTTAAATTCTTTTCCTTAGCATTTGCAAATGTTCCTGAAAGAATTTAATCAAGTAATTTAACAGTGCACAGCTTTCAAATGATGATTTTTGTATAAGACAGAATTAAATTAAGCATTCCAGTTTCATGCTGCAGAGTAGACTCCATATTTCCAAACAGGAAGGCATAAAGATCCAACTGAAGCATAGACTGAAATGTATTAAAGACTAAAGCCCCGGCTTTGAATTTTGGATCAGTATGGGCAGGGCAAGGGGGACTTCTTCCTGTTTATTATAAGTGATGAACAAATACTGGCAGTGCAAAATTGTTGTGTAGTTGCTAACTCTGAGTGTAGGCCATGCCAGCCAGCATCCCTGAACCTCTGTGTGACACTTTCTTGGTAGAAATGTAGTTCTAAGAACAGAGGCAAAATAATAGTTAATAAATACATCCTCTGCACTCAGTTGGACTGGACTCTGGTGCATGAATCTAAGGCAATAATTATGACCTCGTGATGATTTCTGCCATGAGCCTCAGTCAAAAAACAAGTACTGGGAAGATTCCCATGAATAAGTGATGGATAAGAAGAGAAGACTGCTTAATGTGGTAGCTATAATAACTTGGCCTGGTAATAGGGTGGAAAGATAAAAAATACAGAGGTATGTTATTGCAAAATGGGACAGGAGAAAATAGAAATAAAGTAAGAGATAATTATCTTAGACAACATTTATTTAAAGGGTTGGTTTAAGGGAAAATTATATAATGTATTTTTTTCCAAGTCTATATTTCCTCCACTATTTGACATACAGCTGAATTTTACAAGCTTCCATTTCTTTTTTAAATAGCATCTTTCATACCTTTCAATGCATCTTTATGTTTGCAATGGAAATTAACACATAGTTTGAAGCTTAACTTTAGCACAGATGTCTGTTAATAGTGCTTTGCATCTGTCCAAATTTTTTACTATGAAGAAAATGGTTATTTTAATTGCTGCAG